>OMLM01010135.1:0-33384 GCA_900302695.1 Helostoma temminkii | reverse complement strand
TGTTCTAAAATCTTCAAAAAAAAAACAACTAACTTTTAAACCCCTTACAAAAATCTAAACTCAACCTTTTGAATTGAACTAACTGAACTGTGACATTGTGGAACTTTGCCCACTGGTCATGACTGAAGGCATATTACAAGCGTCAGGACTTAGCTGAGGAAAGAGACTGCTGGGATCTCCAGAGGGAGGTGGTGAAGCAGAAGTCGCTCCGCAGCAAGCGTCTCCACAGCATCCCCGAGGTGGCCGAGGAGGAGTCAGACAGTGTGGACAGCATGGGCCAACACTTAAGCTTTGAAGACAGTGGGCGCCCAGGGACCCCACACACTCAAAGGAGGATGTATCCTCAGGACACCCACGTGCACAACCATCTCACCCCAAGCAAGACCTCACGCCACCTGCAGCGCCAGCGCTCCTCCCCTCGCTTCACTGACAGCCGCTACTGCTACAATGCAGAGGACCGCAGTCTGGGACGCCCCAACCGCCAGAACACCAAGAGTCCTGACAGTGGTTTAGATTGCGGTAGTGAGGAAGAAGGCTCTCTAGGCCGGAGTCATCGAGGATACTATGCTCACGGGAGTCCTATGCGAGGACCTGTGCGCATCATCCACTGTGAAGGCCCAGTAGAAAGGCGTGCATTGGCTATGGGCCGTAAAAGAACTTTAACTCGTCAGTGTAGTGTGGAGGAGGAGTTCTCTGATGTCCCAGTGACTGCAGCCAAGTCAGTACACACGGGTGACTTTAGGAACCGGGAGCACTTTGGGCCTGGTCGTGAGACGGGGCCACGAAACTACTCCAGGGAAGGCGCCCTGAGCGAGGGCAGGCTGAACGAGTTGGACAGGGTCTATTACAGCCCCCACAGGGAGGCTAGGGCCCAGTCATTGTCCAGACTCAACCGGGACCAGCCGCTGGTGTGTGATTCAGACTTTCTGCTGTACTTTCCATCTGCAAGCCGCAGCCATTCTCGTTCCTTAATGTTGCCTGTTTATGTTTTATGATGCCCCCCCTACTTTTTTTGGCATTTTGTTTTTCATTTTTCAAGTTATCATGTTCATGGTTAGTCTGATTTGATGTTTTATTTTGTCTGAATTACTTTGCTTGTACTCAGAATGTCAGGTGGTTATAGTAAAATTTTAAGTCACCTAAAGGCCATTTAACTACGTTTTGATTTCTCATGTCTCTGAGGGGAAAGGTTCCATTTAAAGGAAGGTCTCCGCTGGGTGCATGGGGACATGCTGCTCACATTTGTTCTTCTTCTGCCCCTGCCTTCTCACTGCCAGCTTCATAAATTGTGCTCCACGTCTCGCCCTCTACAGCTGCGGCTGCATTGCCTCATCTTGTGCTTCTAAATTTATTTCAGCGTCTCCAGCCTCTCATTGCTGCACATGCAAAATCAGGCGAGACAAATACTTTTGTAGCCTGCTGTGATTCATTTAACCTTCAACAAATACGCATCATCTCATCTATTTCACTTGTTTCAGCAAAAAATGTCTTGTTCATCATCACCTTTCATATATTAAATACTTTGATTGTTATTATACAAAGCCCCAGGCTGAAACTAATAGCTTTGCTCATCTAATCACTTCTTGGTCAACTCTTGAGCACACTCACCTCTGCTTTTCATCCACTCTTTCTCTATTCATTATTTTATATCTGCTTCCTTTTCTCATCACGGAGCTGACATGCAAAGAACAAAACAAGTCAAACAAATGGTCTTTAGATAAACATCTGACCCTTCCTAACTCATGTTGTTATTTTGGGGGTTGATTTGATTTACTTGTTTTGATGGTTTGTTGGATTTCTTTATTGTTTTATGGATTTATTTCACTATTATTTTGCCTCCCTAAGGACAAATGGAAGCCATCATTTGCTCTTATGGTTTTTCAATTGTTTTGACAGGATTGTGGGATTCTGTTAAACGATTTAAAAATGTTTAAAATGCCTTGGCATTGCAGACAGTTTGTTGTTCTAACCTCTCATCTGTTGTTTTTTACTCTAAAGATCATTGGGAACTCACCATCACATGGAAGCGCTGACCGTCTGGACCATTCAGGGAGGAGGCCGGTTCACATCGGCACCCCCCCACAGCGACGACCTATTCCATCCATTGGTTAGTGAGGTCAACACACGAGGAGATGCCTCATCCTCACCTGCAGGGCCACTGACGTTTGAGCTATTTAAACTATGTGTTTCTCTTAATCATGTGAACCAAGTTGTACATCTTTTCCCATAGAGCTTAAAAAACCCAGACCTTCTTGTGGGGTGTTTGCACACCCTGTAGCTATCCATCCTCATGAGCTGGATTCACCAAATGTTCACATGCAGTTTAGCAATTAGCAAGTTATCCCAGATACACTCCCTATGCCTGTGTTTACTGTGGGTTAACATGTTTACATGACTACCCAATTTGACCTCCCTGCAACAGTGCAAGCATTGCTGTTTTACACCCAGTGACTCCAGAGTGAAATCTGTTGCCTTGTACACCCCCACACCTCAGGGCAACCTTATCATCCTACCGTCTCAGCATGAGTGAATGGGTTCGGGGGATCTCTGATCATAATGTTGTGATTGGTGTCTTCTGTAGAGATCACCATGGACAGTAACAGTGAGGGCAGTGAGGGGAACCTCTCACCCGTCAAGGACGATGTTTACTATGGCAGTGTAGCTCGGCGCAGGATATGGCGATCTATGTCCTCAGAGGATCAATATGGTATGTTGTGCAGCTTCTCTCCAAGACGACAAAAGGCCAAGTATGGTTCTTGATACATGCAGTGATATTAGTGGTCTTTGTAATGTGCTGGACAGTTAGCTGCTTTGTTTAGTGTAGCTTAGCTTAGCTGATTAAAGCTGATGGGGGAAGACACGTCTGGCTCCTTGCTGGAGAATGAAAATCCCTCCCCTGTATGTATTCCTACTCCTCTAATCCCAAGAAACCCCAACCTACCCCTTCACCCACCACAGCCAAGCCACTATGCCACTTCGCTGCAACTTAGCCTCCCCCTTTCTTAGCTTCTCCATCACCCCCTTTTTTCCTTCTCCTCTTGCCTTTATGAGCCAGTAACGTCCTGTTTCCTAATTTTGCATGATGCATTAATACAGTGAGAAGGAACGACACATTACTGGATGAGTTAATGCATTCTTGCCTTGTTGGTATCACTCAGTTGCACTTTCATTTACTCCGCTGCCATCAAAACAAACATGTTTTATACAGTTGGAGCACATTTTACATCTCCCAAAATCTCAGTTCCTTAGTTAGTGCTAGTTTCAGATGTCTAAGCCATTATTCAGACTTCCTATCTGCCATTGAAACATTTAACATGGTGATCCATGAGAAGCATGGCGAACTGATATCAGGTTCATCCCTCCCCCTTCACTGTCCCTGATATCTGCATTGCCAGGAACTGCTGCTGGGGCACCTGATGTGTTATCTCCCTTGGGAACGCGTTTCCTTTGCCCATTTTTGTTGCACATTGTTTCCAGATGTGGCCTAAAAGCATGACATTACATCTGCATTTGATGTAGGAATGCTCTCCTTGATGTCCTGGGAAAGCATGCATGTGAATCAGCCTCTGTGAGATAAGGCAGTGAAACAGCAATGAACACAATAGTGCAGTGTTACTTGTGTCCTCCCGGTGTGTCATTCAGTTTCCCTTGCACCCCAAAAACTGCTCGACATGGTGTTCCCCGTCAGTGTGGTGTTGTCCTGCGTTTGTGACTGTCACGGCAGCAAGCAGAGATGTGTGAACGAAGAACCCCGCTGCGCTACGTCTGTACTAAGTGTTTATTGCAAAAGCGTCATTTTGCTTTTAGTGTGTTGAATATCATTTAATACCGAGTGAAAGACATTAAAACTAAAAGTGAAATTATCACATTCGATTCCTGGGTCTTTTTTCACACATTCATCTCATCGCCCATTCCCCTGTCGGCTCTAACAAAGAGACATCTTCTGCTCTCATTGCCTCTATAGCCAGCGTGGCTGTATAAGGCTGGTAGTAGCAGCAGAGGCCTGCTCTATGTTTCAGACGGCTATGGCGGGCGCAGGCACGGGAGGGGTCGGCGATCCCCAGAATACTATGAGGAATCGGAGCCAGAGGAGATGACCCGTGTGTTTGTGGCTCTATTTGACTATGATCCCATGTCCATGTCGCCCAATCCTGATGCTGCTGATGAGGAGCTGCCATTCAAGGAAGGCCAGATTATCAAGGTGAAGTCACTAGGTTTCATTTACAGACTCACAAATTGCTTCATATCTAACAAGAAATAAAATAGAAAAAATAGCAGGATGTTTTGTCTTGTAGTTATTACCCTTTGCTCTTCTCATTCAATGGCTTTTCTTTGTCTTTATTATTTTCTACATTAATACTGTACTGGAATTATGTAGTAGCCACATTTGCATTGATAACAGCTTTGCAGGCTCTTGACATTCTCTCAACCAGCTTGATGTCGTAGGCACCTGTAATACTTTCAGGTCAGACCCAAGCAGAGCTAGTGTTTGATGTCTGCACAGATGCTCAGTCATCCAACTCATTGGCAACTGGACTTTCTTGAAGGTGTTTCACTTCTCATCATAGAGGCTCCTTCATTTCTGAAGACTTACTTAAGACATAGCATTTGATGGATTTTTTGACTGCACATAAAGGAACTTTTATATTTAAAATTTCCAGCTTGACTTAATAATAATAATAATGGTGTACCATTGTTGTTCTTTATGTAGTCACTTTTCTTTTATGATATGGTTTCTACAGTAATCGACTAATTAACACTGGCAAAACTCAACTGACATCACATTAAGGTTGAAAGAAATTTGAAAACCATTTTTGTGACTTATATCTTGTTAATTAATGATTTCTATAATGGCAAGTGTGTGCAAAGATGAGATTAAGGCAACTGTGGCTACATGGCGCAGTCTAAAATATTAAACATATTTCGCTTTGCTTAACACATTTTTGATTACTACATAATTTGATATGTGTTATGTCATAGTTTTGATGTCCTCAGTAATAATCTACAGTGTAGAAAATTAACAGAAACATATTGGAAAATACTCAATCAGAAGGTGTGTCCTGTGTATTCGGTGTATTCCTGTGTATTGGTCTTGACGTACATGTAAATGTGAATTTATGGCATCTGTCCTTTTAGGTCTTTGGGAATAAAGACACAGATGGCTTCTACAGGGCGGAGATCCGGGACAGGGTGGGTCTGATCCCCTGTAACATGGTCTCTGAAATTCAAACTGAAGATGATGAAATGATGGACCAGCTCCTCAAACAGGGCTTCCTGCCACTCAACACTCCTGTGGAGAAGTTAGGTGAGACGCACTTTCCTTCCAGTACATCTTTGACCTTATACCCTTTTCCGTTGAGTGGGAAACTTTATGTTTTACTAAACTAATGACATGTTTCTCCTTTGCTCTACTCTTCCCACTTAATTATATTTTTCTGCTTTCCTGTGAAGTGAACTGCGACCGTTTCAAAGATGGCCGCTCAATAAATCGCAGGTCCAGAAAGTCCAAGAGAGGTCTGTGTCCAGTGAGATGCTCTTCTGCTCTGTGCTTTATCCTTGCTGATGTTTTCACTCCATCAGTCTTAATCATCTATGAACCTTCAGCTAATTTCCACTATATTTGCCGTCACTACTCTTTCCATAACTACTAACATGGACCTAGTTTACAGCCTAGTTAGAGCCACATTGTTGGGTTTACAAGGCTATTATCTCTCGTCACTGGTCATCTCATCCTTCAGTGAAAGTCTTTACTTTATTGATGCTGATTGCACTTGTCTTTGTCTCTGTCTTTCATTAATTTCCTCTTCACAGAGAGAAACAGGCGAAGCGGGCGTCAGCACCCGATGTCGACGCGGAGAATGGTGGCCCTGTATGATTACGACCCAAGAGAAAGCTCCCCTAACGTTGATGTAGAGGTACTGTCCTGTAGCTAAAGCTCTTTACTTTGTCCCATCATTTTTTCTGTTACCAGCTTGATGTTAACAAATGTATTAAATCAGTCAAAGCACAGCTCATTTTAGGATGCACAAGCACTGAACGAAGGCTATTCCATTTGTAGTTTTTAGGATCTCAGTTTAAATAAATGCTTTACCTTCTTGGAAAATATGCTAATCACACTTGTGCAGAAGTAGAAAAGTAGACTGATACCACTCTTGTATCTTCACTGAATTATGAAGCTAGAGCCAACAGCTAGCTTAGCTTAGCATAACAACTGAAAGCAGGAGGAGCAGCCAGTCTAAGTTTTAATATAAGTTAAACTGCCTGCAGGAGCTTATGAACCTCAATAATTAATATCTTAACATAATCAGAACAAAAACTATGGAGATAATTTTTTTTATCTTTAATTAAGAGTATAGTTTTTCTAATGAGAGTATCATTTATTTCATGTTCAGATTTTACGCTTTCTCTCAAAAGCCTTCTCACACTTAAATAGTGTTTCAAATTAGTGCAGCTGCTTTATGTTAAACAAGAATCTTTCTTCCATCAGCCTCTTCATTAGCGCTGTGTGATACTGCAAAATGCAGAACTGATCCAAGACCAAGTAATTCAGGGCCAGTACGGCTGGTAGCGATACCAATACCAATACTTTTTACTTTTAAAACATTCACTTGAATGTACATATTCTTTGCCTGCAGTGGAGAGCAGTGTATCATAATTAATTAGGTGAATGCATCACTAGTATTGTAAATCTGAATACATTTTCATGATCACTAACAGATTTTAAATTTTCATTATTAAAATAATAATGTAAAATAATCTACATGTTGCTTACATTTAGAGGTTCTTTAGTATAGTGTCTCTTTCACAGTTAACACAAAAGTTGTAAGCCATTTTCATATTTCAGAGATGAGATATATTTTTCTAAATCCAGAATAAATAATACATTTAAAATAATAGATTTAGATAACAGAGCAGGGAGGAGGAGAAATGTGCAACTTAAGCGCTGTACGCACAGATGTGTCAACCTTTAGAAGAATATACTGAACATATAGTTATTATAGTCATCATTGTGACAGTACTCCATTACACGATTTGCCAATTCTAGGTTAGGGTGAGTTCTATTGGCTGGTGAATTTTGACAGGCTCATATGAGTTCATCCAGAAGTACATCTATGTAAGTAGGAAGGGTTTTTAGAGAATGTACAAAAAAATATGAACCTGGATTCATTAAAAGCTGCTCTGAAATTGAAAAGCTATGCTCTGAGAGAAAATAACCTCCATATAAACAAAAAAGACACTGAGTATTAACAGTTTTATAGCAATTACAGCTAGCTGGTTTTCCTAGCTTTCTGTCTGCCGTCAGCTGCTACAGTATCCTGGCTCATAATCTAACTCTTGACACGGTAATGTGAAACTGTTCATTTAACTTTGATTCAGGACAGTATGTACACAGGAAAGCCTAAATGAGGAGATACAGTTAACACTGTGTTAGCTAGAGAATATAAAAGTACATTAGCGTGCTGTTTTGCTGGCCCTTCCCCCTTGGTTTCACTTATTCTCACCTTTCTATTGGCACTGCCACCGACACAGTATGAGGGCAACAGACTGAATGAGGAGGTGAGTGAGAGTGAGGAGGGTACTCTACTGTCCACTCTGTGTGTGTTTCCTCCCCCGTTTGGTGGAGTACAAAGGAGGAGGTGGGCTTTGGATGATGGGCCACGGCCCTCTGTCCCCGGTGGTCATGAATACAGCCCCTCATTCATTGCCTGCGCCAGCATCTCCCCTCCTCGGTTTGGTCTCTTGTGTCGACCTGTCTCCTACATACTGTACATACGCTATGTTTGATTTGTGTGTTGTTGAGAATCCCGTAGGAGAGATGTGCACAGTGTGCTGCAATCCTGTCTTCAAAGTTCCAACATTTGATGCATTTACAGTTGCAACAGTCCAACTGCTGAGACTGAATTGACACTCGTATTTGAGATGCATCACATTGATTTGGAGAAGGAAGCACAGCATTTCAGTCTCATCAAACCCCAGTAGATTTGATGTTTTGGAGTCTTTGCTGCACTTTATCTACTTAAATAAGAACAAAAACACAACAGGCCAGATGTATCTCAAGGTTCTTTCATCTTTAACAGGCTGAACTGACTTTCTGTGCCGGTGATGTCATCACAGTTTTTGGTGAAATAGACGAAGATGGTTTTTACTATGTAAGTACTAAGCATTTCTGTCTTTTAATAGCCATTTGCAGCACATCCTTCCAGTTATACTGTAGCCTTTTACCCACATAGCTGTGAAGTGATAGAGACATTTTGCTCCCGTGGACAGTTATGAATGGGTGTCTTGTTCTGTTTTGCATCTAAAAACCACCAAATTTATGGTGCAATATTTGTGTTTCTGTGTTCAGAACATTACGAACATAATTAATAGAATACTTTTGATTGAAAAATGACTTCCTGAATTCATTGCGCATAGTGAAATCATCCTGTGGAGCTTTGACCGCCAGTGTTAAACACGCTCACAAACACGTGGACTATGTGACGCAACCCCTTGCCGATCATTTTAATACGTGACAACTGGTGGCAGTGACATAACTTCCATGAGGAAGGAAACATTCAAAAATACATGTAATTTTGTAATAAAACACTAAGTGCAAAGATGGTTTACAGGAAAACTTTAAGTGATGTGTTTATGTGCTTCATCAAAGCATGGAGAGAAATTGTTCATTTCATGTTATAATTAAAATCTGGCAAAGCGATTCTCATTGTTGTTGTGTACTCCACAGGGTGAACTCAATGGACACAAAGGACTTGTTCCTTCCAACTTTCTAGAAGAAGTGCCTGATGATGTAGAGGTTTTTCTCACTGATTCACCATCTCGATATCCCCAGGACACTCCAGCACGGATAAAGACCAAAAGGGTACATGCTCCTTCGCAGTACTAGCCCTCTGTCATCCATTTACTCTTTTCAGTTCCCTCTATCTCCTTTAGTTTCGTGTCTGTGCGTGTGTTTGTCTCATTGATCAACATACAACGGGATTTTTGACTTTGGAGCATTACAATGTAAATAAATAGATGTCTAAGATCTCTGAAAAAATAAAACTTTAAAACTAATACTTGACAGAGTTACTTTTATTTTTCATGTTTACTGCTGTGAAGGGGGGGGGTGGGTTCTGCATTGTATAATACGTGGATATACTGTATGGTATTCATAAAGCATTCTCAATGAGAGTAAAATGGAGAGCGACAAGCTCCTGTGACTTTTTACTTGTTTCTGTCATGTCTTGAACAGCAGTTAACACTTTTTGCACATGCATATTTAGCATACTAACAGATGCTTTATGAATATATTCTGTGTTTGATCTCAGATCATTTCTAATAGATAAATAGTTTTGTTGTACTGAAAGATAAACTATGTAGTCTGTAGCTCAGCATGTTCTATAGTCTAAATGCATGAGTTCTTGGAAAATTTTATATAAAGATAAGTCTAGTGTAGTACACCTTTTGTATCTGCTCCTGAATGCCTTGTTTTGTATATTGCTTGTAAAGTAGCACGCAAAAGGTCACTTAGCCTATGTTGCCATCCGAGAGTAAATTGACAAATAATTATTTAAATCTAATCCTAAATGTGAATATGTGATGTTATTTTTGTGTTTAACAAATAATGCAATTGTTGAAAATATAAGTAGGTGTCATCAGATATTTCTTTCCCTGTGTTCTAATTTGCCATTGTCATAGTGCAAACTATTGAAATGCCATCACCATATTTTTTTTATTTCTTTTCTTCACCCGCTTGGCAAAACAGAAGAAGAGTGTTCATTTCACACCTTAAAGGCTCTGTTTCCGTCACGTAAGTGAGCAACTGAGGATACCAAGATTACGCTGTCCTCGTCTAATGCAGATGACATGGGTACCCTTAGTTTCTGGTATGCAACATGTATACTTTTTTATGACATTCCTTTAGCGCTGCTGTGACTTTAGGTAGATTTTAGGAATTCTTTGTTTCACCAAAAACGCTCAGTACTGTTTGTTGACGGGAGGTAGCTACCCTAGCCAATGCATTAGACAAGAAGTATGGTATCTTCAGTTGTTTCTCTGAGTGTTGTATATGACAATGTCCGTCTACTGAAACAAGTCTCCTTCTGTAACTCATGATAAGCTAAAAGGCCGTTGTTGCACAGTTACCCTCAGTTATTAAGAAGCTGACAGTTAGACCTCTACCAGTGCGGTTTTACACACTGCATCCAAGAAAAGAAACACAGGGAATGAACCAGTTCTATGCAAACAACCATAAAATGATTCAAACTAAATGTGTTAATGTTCTAATATCAGCATTTCTAGCTAAATTTAGGATCCTTTATGTTTTTAGTAAAGTAGTAATTTGTGAATTATTGATTAAAGTGCAACAGAGGTGGCAAGTCACTAAGTTCATATACTCAAGTACTGTATTTAAGTACAATATTGAGATATGTGCGCTTTACTGGAGTAATTCCATTGTATGTTATTTTTATATTGTATATTGTACATTATACTCCACTTATACTACTTTTGACATCTTTAGTTCCAAGTTACTTTTTTGCAGATGGAGATTTTTAATAAAAATACAATGCACTAATATGCTGATATACTATTATGACTTGATTATTATGAACCAGCTGTCAGTACATGAAATCATCTCCACCTGTATCAGCGGCTGTTTGTGTTCCACATCAAGTCTCTACAGTAACAGAGAGCTTTGTCTCTATTTTTATTTTTTATAAAAATTACCAGCAGTGTTTCTTTGCCATATTGTTCATCTCTGAAAGTTTGTTATACAAATCTGGACCAGACTTATTTTATCAACAATATTAAATTCACTACTGTTAAACTTTATTGTTTTGTTAGAATACATGTACTTTTGTACTTTAAATTTTAGAGCATGTACTGTGTACTTCAACTTGAGTAAAATACTTGCACTTTTACTTGAGTATTGCATTTGTGTACTTCTACCACCTCTGGATTGCAACGTTATAGCTACGGCTTTAAAATGAGACTGTGCATCTTTGGCTGAGCAGTGGATAATTGATGATTACAGGATAATCCAACGTTGCCATACCTCTTTGTAGCATTTGACCAAAATGCTAATTAAGTTCAGTAGCACAAGTGGAGAACAATCATGAAGTCAGCAAACTGACGCAGCGATGTGTATATACAGCAATATCCACCTGAAGTTTGCCAACATTGTAAGCTACTGGTCACATCTAACCAGCTGAGCAAGATTGTGCTTTGTTTTTAAAAAAAACTAATTTATGTTTACAAGAACTTCTCTTTTTGTTCTTTCAAAAGTTACAGTCATTTTAAATGCAGCATAATAAAGTGCTGCATACAGCATTATGATCGAAATGTTACATATTCTGGTTTGTAAATTATATTCATACCATATAGAGAAATTTAGCCACATATGAATGAATCTTAAACCACCCGTTTCCCTAAAGTGCAGTTTAAAGGAGCCTTTTAGCTCATGATTACAGAAAAGGAGCAGTGACTAGTAGTTTCTCTGTAACCCAGTTGTATCAGTAAATATATATATATTTAAAAGAAAGGGAAGTGAATGTGATATTAATATGTCCCACTTGTCCCAAAATGCAAATGTATGTTTATGTGAGAACTGCCCTTCCTATTATAGTCATTGTTGGGAAATGTTTGAATTTACATTGATATGGAAGTTAGTCAATGTCATGCGTAAATTATGTGTTGTTGTAGTATATTCATAGCAGCTTCATTCAAAAAAAAAAAAAAAAAAAAAAAAGGTTCTACCTGACAGAAGGGGAGGGAGGAGGGTGGGAATGTGTATGTATACCTGAGTGCACAGCACAGGACAACATCCAGGGAGGTAGACTTCAGATCTATGAAGGCCCTGCTGAGACAGAAAGGACTTAAGAGAAGGAGGGGAGTAGTGACTGAGGTGTGAGAGACAGCTGGCTTTTTAACACCCTCAACTGTCCCTTACGGGTCTCCCATTAGGTTCCCCTGGAAAAATCGAGTCCACCCAGAAGAACAGCCTCTCCTTCAGTGCGTCCACACATTCCTGGCTCTGTCCCTGCCATCATGGGGCCTGGCAGTCCCATAAGAGCCCCACTGGACATGTACTCCTCCAAAAAGAAAAAGGGACTGCTCTCCAAAGGGAAGAAACTATTGCAAAGACTTGGCGCTGGAAAATAATCACTCGAAAAACTTGGAGCGTGACATTCACTTTCTCATAGTGTTAAAAAAAAAAAAATCACATTTGGCATTTCATCATAGCAAAAATGCTTTATTCTTGTACATCTGTTGTATACTAGAATATTTGTATTTTGTTAACATCAGCTACGTATTTTCAATAATGCATTTAATATTATAGTTCTGAGACCTCATGGTGTCGGCCAATGAAGTATTGAGCATCATACCTCCACGTCTCTGGCTGAAGTTTTGCTGTAGACACACACAGGGCCCAGGTCATTCTCCATTTTGCACATGGTCTGTTGGCACTTACTACACACCAGTGTGACAGTGTCTCCGTGTAAAGAAATCAGAATGTCACTCAAACAGAGTCCATTTTGAATCTTAGGAAAAAGATGAACTTAAGGGACTTAAACTTGAGCTTGCTCATAACAGCCAGTCAAATTGTATGAGAGGTTTGCATGCTTTACTTCTTGCACATTCCCTCCTGACCCCTCAACAGTGCATGCAATGTTACGGGCTCAGTACGGAACACGAAGCATGCAGTACTTTAGTACAGTGTGGCTGACTTGCTGTGCAGTATACTGTGACAAATCAACAGAATTAACCGCTACTCTTCTGCCCTATCTCTAAAACTGTGATGGAGGCCAGTGTCCTCCCCTCCCCACAATAGGTCACACACCTATAAACAAGCACATGAAGTACCTACTACAGGGTCTCTGCAGTAAATCAACCTGAATGAAAATGCCTATTAGATCCGACCTCCATGTATTTGCCTTATACTCGCACAATGGTTAGTACTTTCTGGTCCAGTTCAGCGTGCCGTTCCATGTCTACTTCTCATTTCTGTTGTTACGTTGAGACAAGATGTTTGCAATGTTAATCCTGACTTGTAACGTGCCAGGTATTGTGTGACTGTCGTGACTTCCATAGAACCAGAGCTCAGACTCCTGTATTGACAATGTCCATCATCCATAGTTAAGCCCAATAAAGACATTTTCATCTTAAAAATAGAAAACAGATAAATGGTCAAAAATTCTCCCCACACACCACATTTTTGGGCTGCTGCCAAAATAAGGCACTTTAGTTTATTGTATTTGATGCACATCTGATGTAAAAGGGAACAATATGACAGATTAACAACACAAATAGAAGCAATCTGTGTGAAATAGCAACTTAAGTACTGTCATTGTACTGCAATTGATTCAAAATATGAAAAAAATTTTGTGGGCTTCACTAGTGGACTAACAGTTTCTACTGTGTTAGTTAACGGTGAGACACAAGGCTACCTCTGCACTGCCCCTCCACCTTTGTAACCCCAAATCTATCAGAACTGAATATGTTTGTTGAAGCCAATCTGTCATTGATGCCTGTTTAGTGCGTCCAGAGTTATGTTGGTGCAGGATTCAAGTACTGTATATCAATATTATACTGTATATAAATATATATCTACACCTTAATGTAGAGTAGTGAATGTATGAAGAATTGAAAGCCAATGTATTTTCAAAGCTGCCCGAAAGGATTGTGAAGATGTTTTGTGCTCGAAACCCTTCTCTCCACTTCGTTTTCCCCATTTCACCTTCTCATGTAATTTAAAACCCAATTTTTCTACATGTTGAACTGAAACTGCCAAAAAAGAATGTATGCAAGACATTCTCTAATACTTTCTGTACAATTCTTGGCTAAACAGTCATACATCACCTAGATGTACATCTTTCCCTCAGACATTTTTATTTTTTTTTGAGTGACTGTTGCTCTTTTTGTACTTTGTCCATTTGTAAAATTGTTTTTAAATGTTTATACTTGATTTTCAAACTGCCTTTTTTGTACATTTAACTTTATAATCAGAACAGTGCAAGCTTTCCCCATGGTGTCTTGAAGACCATATTGTTTAAAAGTCTGCAATTGTGTGCTAGCTTTATGATAAGGATTATCAGCCTATATTGGTGGTTACAAATTATTGTGTGGGTGTGCATGTGCAATCTTTTCTAAAAAATATATATATATAAATAAATTTGATATTTTGTAAGGTTTACATGTCTGATTTACCACAGAAATTACATGGCACAAGTGTTTATTAGAATATTAACACAAACAGTTCTGAGCCTTATTACTAACAAAAACATTTTAGAATGTTTTACTCCCAACATGGAGGACGGCCGTTGGCTAAATCTACCAATCACCAGGAATGTCCCTTGAATAAAAAATGTCAAGGACTCTACCTTCCCTTAAAAAAAAGTCTTTGCTTAGCTATTCTTCCTTACTCATACAACAAAACCCAACATAATCTTATATTGGTAATGAAGTTACAATAATGACCTGTAATATTTCTAGCTTTACCATTTCAGGGACAGCTTGGGTCAACTCAGATTAAATTGCTGGTGACATTTTACTTATGACCTCAAGCCTACTTCCATCAGTAGGGTACATATCAATCATTTTAGCACGTATGCTAGCTTTTGATGTCTAAACTGTAGTTCTTAGACAAAGATATGTAATAAAAACTTGTAAATTGTAACTTAATACAAAAGGCTCAGTCTGGCGCTAGAAATAAAATTATCAAAACTTGTCGCTATAGTTCAAACTAAAAAGAACTGTTCTGACAAAAATTCACATGCATAATGTCAGAGCTGAACTAACTCCTTTACAGGTAGAAGAGGAGGTCATCCAGTTTCACATTGGGCTCCCTGTGGATGCTCTGACCCACAAGAAAAGCCAACTTGTGGGCGTATTGGCAGGGAGCTGGCACGCGGATGATCCCCTAAAGCACAAATCATTATCAGAGTTTATCGTTCCTTCTTTTTTCATTATCAGAAATACAGATTGTAGACAACACTCCTTTACTAAAAGACATTTCAGTGCAACTATACTTCAAATCACAAATCTCCCTGGTATGGAGTATAGCCATCCAGGCTGAGCAGATGTATTAGCACAAATCTATTTAAGGCCAGTATACCTGCCAGTTGTAGTACATGTGGCACAGCTTGTAGGTAAGACGCTGCATGTGATCAGGCTTCAGTCCACTGGTGTCATACACAACATTGTAATGAGTTGGGGAGACACTTCCACTGCGCACAGCCTGGCTCACAATGTAGAAATCATACCTGGAAAGCAAAAGGTTGCAACAGTTTGCGACTACTACAGCTAAAAAAGTGAGATACAGAGAACAGGTAAGAAACATACCACTCTGGACGGGTGACTTCTGAGTCAACAATGGTGCCTGGAGGAGGGTTGGTCACCTTGCCATTGATGTGGGCGAAGAACCTGCTGCTGATACGCTTCTTCACCACCACCACACTCAGCTTGGGCCTATAAGATGAACATATGGAGAGGCTCCATCACAGAAGAGCAATTTAAAGTAACATTTCAGCTCTGGTTAAACTGTTATAAATTAGGTACAAAGAGACCAACTGATATAAAAGGAGCTTATGTTTCAGCACAAACACACGATCAGCACAGCCACAACAAAGATTTAACAAAGGGAAGCAGCTGTTTAGCAAAGCTTCCAAAAACAAACAAAAAAACAAACAAAACACTCACATGTAGTCGTGCCCCATGGACTTGATAGAGTCAATGATCTGTGCAACCTCATAGTTGACCACGCTGTGCAGCTGGCCATCTCCCACTCCATCTCGGTACACAATAATGCGTGAAGGCAGGCAGTTGTTGAATTTCAGATAGTCTTTCAGTGCAGCTGGAAAACAAATATAAAATGTTAAGATTGTTAGGATTTATATACACAACTTTACATATTTAGATAAACCATATATAAATTAAGAAGCAACTTGCCAGTTAAGGCCATCTTCAGTCCGTCCATGATTTCCTGCCCTTTGTGTTGCAGCACACACTTTGAGAACCATCTTTAAAAACAAGTTACAAATGTTGAAATCTGGGTTTATATTCAAGTCAATAAAACAGCTGTTGTAATGCAGCTGCATGTGCAGAGTTTACTCAAAAATATACTCTAGACCAATGTACAGTGACATATTTTCCTGTTATAAATACTAGCCTGCTCATGCTCTGGTTGAGGCTGGCCACTAGAGCTCCGATGGATCTTTTCCCAGCAGTAATGTCATGGTAGCAGTCAATGCCCACAATCATCAGTTGTTTGAGCTGCACAAAGATATTATGTTAGTTGTGTTCAGTCACAAACCGCATTCATCAATAGACTTCTGTGT
Source organism: Helostoma temminkii (assembly GCA_900302695.1). Lineage (NCBI taxonomy): Eukaryota > Metazoa > Chordata > Actinopteri > Anabantiformes > Helostomatidae > Helostoma > Helostoma temminkii. The sequence continues at coordinate 17,068 of OMLM01010135.1, read as the reverse complement.
TCATACCCCAGCTTCCACATTTGCAAACCTGCCAATCTTGAAAAAAAAAGAAAAAAAAAGAAAAAAAGAAAAATGTAGAACCTGTGTGGCAGAAAATAGGTTTTTGGATAGCTGACTTTTTGAATAACACAGCAGCTAAGTCAACTCTTTAGTGTACAAATTAGTGTGCACATGACTTACAGGGATTTCTACACTCCAGAGCTCTCCACCCATCTTACAAGCCATCTGTAGTGCGATCTTGGTAGCCACAGTCATGAGTGCCTGAGGTCGGCTGAGGGTACGGGACACCACACACTGGCTGGGAGTGGGGCAGTCCACACACAGATACTTCTTGACACTGTCATATTTATCCTTCCTGCTGCTGGGGAGGACCACAACCACCTTTGAAATGGAAAATGCAAGATCAACCACTTTTGATGATATAGCATCTCCTTGTCTCAAAAACACACATTATAACATTATGATACAAAGATTTCACAGCTAATAAATCACTGCATTTAGCAGTAGCAAAAATGTAAACCAATGTTATCTGCTCTTCTGTGTTCATCCATTATATATTTGGTAACCAACCATCTGTGTCTGGGGTCCAACATTATGCTGCAGAGCTCTGAGGAGGGACTCCTGATGATCCTCATATTCAATCCTGTATATAATCCAAAATCAATGTTTAAATAATCAGTTTGGGGAAACATAATTTAACATTTTACAATACAAATACAATTAAGCCATGCTTTGAATTTTAAATACAAAATTCAAGCGAGTGACAAATTCTTACTCTCAGTGAAAGTAGTGAAATCACTTCATTTCTACTACTAAAGCCGTTTCTGTGTGTATACTACAATGTACCTATCCAACTTACATGATAGCTCTCTGGATGCGGATACCAAGTGGGCCCGAGACTTTGTTGAGGGTCTGCAGGAGGGACTGGGCTTCATTGCCGTTACGACGAGTGTGAAACATGAGCCAATTATTCAGTGGAGGAGAGTTGATCAGAGGCACCCCACGCATCTCTTTGGACCAATCAGCTGCCCAGGGGTTGTACTCGTACTAGGTAAAACAAATGACTTAATCTCTCAAGTAGCATCATATATATGTAAATAATTTTAAGAGAACAAATTTATGTAACCACAAGCATATTATACCGATCTTGATCCCTGGAAAATCCTCTCCCCTGGCAGGACTCTGCCAGTCAGACTTAGCAGTTGCTTATCAAAGTTGAGTCCCCACTTATCCAGCTCCGTTTGTGCATCAGTATTCCTATGAAATCATTTTCAGGAGGCAAAAAACATGCCTGGGATTATAGCACATGAAGATGACAGGAACATTTGTTATTTTACCTTCTGTATAAACAGACCAATTGCACGTACTGCTGAGACAAAAACTGCCTTCATGATCAAATGAAAGACAACAATTTGGAAAAATTACAGTACTTGAACAGGTCCAGGAATTTTACTTAAGCTTTAAAAAAGAAGACCCTCTACATAAATAACAGATTTTCTGCTGTCCACAGCAGCCGTAATGCATTTCACCTAGAACAAACAATGTAAGATGTAAAATCCACATAACAGATTTGAATGGTTTGTAAATCTTAAAATCATATTTTATCTACAGTAAAAGATAGAAGAAACATTTAAAATGAGAAAAAATTAAAATAGTAGCGACACCATTGAAAAAAGTTGTGACAGAGAAAATAAATGACTGGAAGATATGGTACTAAAAGAGCTGAAGGAACATTTTGCTACTCAATATCTCAATTGGCAACAGGTCAGTAACATGGCTGGGTATAACAAGAGCATCTTTGAGAAGTAGAGATGGGCAGAGGTTCACCCATTGGATGCCTATGATCTTTAGGCTCTCAAGATGGTATTGCAGAGTCTATTTCACAGCCAGGGAGAGCAGGGAGAGTACAAACAACATCCAGAAATCCAGTAACTATCAGAGTCAGTACTCAGAGCAAGGTTGTTGTCAGCTCTTAGTTCAAAAGCCTACATCTGATGGTACCGGGTGCATTAGTGCCTATGAAATGGGTAGCTTGCACATCTGCAAAAGCACCATCAATGCTGACAGACACATCCAGTTTGGAGCAGCATATGCTCCCATCCAGACCATGTCTTTTTCATGGAAGTCCTTGCTTATCGTCCTAGATGAATAGCGCACAACTTTGTAGAAGAAGAGTTTGGGTGCCGAACCTCAATACCAATACTGGCTTTAAAACATCCTGAATAATTCCTTACAATAGGCAGGAAAAAAAATAACTTCTCCGCTGCCCTGTAGGAACTAATAAGAGTTATTAGGGATTTTCAAGCTGTTCTTAGTGTCTGTTTAGCTTGGACAGATCTCAGTTGATAAAAATGGATGTGTGTGTGATACTTCTGACTAGACCTGGTTAACCCAGTGAGGCTGGGTATCATTTACCTCTGAATATTACTGACGAATCTGTTAAGGCGGCCTTCTCTCTGCTCTGGCGTCAGTCTGGTGTGGGTGCTCAAGTCCCTCATGATGTTGAAGTCAGCTCTCATCTTATCGGTCAGGCCTGTCAAATTGATAAGCCTTGAGATAAATGTCACAGATACAAGTTTACCACTGACAGACGTACAGACTTGCCGTCGTCAAACTTGTAGCAGTAGCCTGTCAGACATGTCAAAGAACAAAGATGAGCTCCAATAATATACATTTAATAGCAGAGATGATGGGAGAAGCAAATGTTTGAAATAACATGGTTGTTAAGTCAAATAACATAGAATAAAGGTGGTAACCTGTAAGGTAGCACAGCTCTGGGATGAGCATTGCTGGGCCCGGAGGAGGTGCACCAGCAGGACCCATCCTCTTTACATGGCTTATCAGAAGCACCTGGTTCCCATCGGTGATGTCCAAGCCATATTGCTTAGAAAAAGAAATTATAAAAATCTGAATGTGAGTTGGAACATGAGCGATGTATAAGGCAAAATAGCACATAAACCAATGCAAAGTCTACACAATTTCTGCTAAGTCCCAATGAGAGTACTTTACACCAGTATGTTTTATTTTATTAGAATGTCCAGATAATAAACTGTTAATATCTGTTGAGACAGAAAGTTTAGCGTCAAATATTCTCCCAGTCACACCATTCCTTGTGTTGAGTAAATGGCACCTACAGTCTTGTAGTAGTTCTTGAAGGAAATGTCTGTGTCTCCCCTCTTGAAAGTGTTGTTGGGAGTGTGATCCCACGCAATGTCATCAATTCTGTAGGTTTTGTTGTTGTACCTTAAAATTGAAAGGCAGCAAGAAAAGAGTTACCATTCAGCATGGGTATTTATTTTAATTTAATACCGATGCTCTCAAAGTGCAGCAGTTTTTGAGTAAATAAAACATCACTTCAGAGTATCAAATAAGACTTCTGCACACTGATCTAAGGATGTGTATGAAATGTGATCTTACAAATAGACCTGAAATGTTCAACATTAAATGATTAAGAAATTATTAAGTAACTATATGAATGAATAAGAGAAATATTCCAAATTCTTCTCTCAAAATTTTATTTGGTTAGATTTGGTTTATTTGATAAAACTGACTTTCACAATGAAACTTTTCAGTAAAATCACTCTGTAAATAGGCACTAATGGGTTGGACCAGCACAACAAGTAACTGATCCTTAAACATCAATTAGTTTACCTAGATACCAGCTCACTGGCCTGGTTTAGCTAGAATAGCCCCCATGACTTTTTGCCCTAGCAAAAGTCACGAGGGCTATTAGCTGTACCAGGTCAGTGAGCTGGTCTAGGATTGAGCCTGGTGTCCATTTCCTTCAGTTCTGCTTTTTTTTTTTCCTCTCTCTTTCTTTAACCACATGACATATAGAGATGTTAGTAGGGTTAGGGTTACCATCTATTCCCTGCAACATTGTAAATAGCAATACAGAGCTCGACTTTCTTCTCCAAGTGGCTATTGTTAACTCATAAGACAGTGATGCTTTCTCTCCTAAAAAAAATTAGGAGTTTATTGCCATGGTGAGAAAAGTGGGAAAAAAGGAAAAAACAAAACAAAACAAAAAAACCCCACAAAACATTGTCCCAGTAATAAACCTGATTAAAATAAATCTCAAAACAGACAGGGACTAACCAAGCAGTTATAAGATGATATTCCTTAGACTGAACAGCACTGATGTGTGCACCATCTCAAGAGTAACTCAGTAATTAAATTTTTCGTTTCTTTTTGTTTTACTTGCTCTATATTGTGCTGTAACAAGTGAATTTCCCTGTTGGGGTTATTAAAGTATCTTATTTTGTAGAGTGGGGCTAGCTATGATAGCGTTACCATTAGGTAATTTTATTGTTGGATTAATATGATGTAAACTTGAACCAGAGACAGCTTCATCACAAGTAATAACATATCTCTTCAGACTCTTTCAACTGGTTAGCAAATTTTATAAAATTTCTCTTATTTTTTCTTGCAGTTATTTCATATGATCCCAATTATTTAATACTGAACATTTTGGAGTTTCTTACTTGGTGAGCACTATGAGTCCAATCAGCTCTTTGGCACAGATGTCAGGGAAGCGTTGACTTCCGCACTGCTGCCTCAGGTTGGCCATAAAATCAAGAACCGTCTCACTACGCAGTACCTTATGGCTCACATCAGTACACAGCATGATGGATGACTCGTACTGCAAAATGGTGGTGGTGTACCCTGGCCAGATGGTCAGCCTAAGATTCAACAAGATATATTTTCTTAATATATGCCCATACCAATTATTATTTAGATCTTTAGACATTTTTGGAAGGCTTTAATAGTCATACCATAAAGCTAATTAATATACCTATGCTGTGGGATGTTGAGTGGATCACTGGGGTTGTAGTAGTTGCGTCCAATCTGCTGCATGTTGAGAATTCTTAAGATCCTGTAGAAATTAAACAGGACCACTAATGTGATATTTGACAGTTGACAAAGACGCTCTAATGAGAGTACTGTACAAGTCTCATCTTATTCACTTGCATAATTAGCTTTTAATGTGATATGCAATAAACAAATGTACAAAAGACACTATTAAAATTGAAGTCCTCTATAGGACGTTTTCAGTTTAATGTCTGTTGTATTGCCTTTTATTTTTGTCATGACCATACACTGCTAATCGACTTGTCAACGTGAACTTGCCTTCTGAATATGATGTTGTAAAACTGAATGCACACTGGTGATGTTGGTGGCAGTTCATTTGTTAGTGTGACTGTTATCTTAACCTTCTCACCATTCCTTGTCTCACTGTGCAGCACAGTCTCCTAAACACAAGGTTAGACATTTCAGTGTAAGGCACAATACTTTCACAGATGGAAAAATAAAGCTGCTTATCAATCAAACTTTGCTACCGCTAAAGTGCAGATGATACAAGTAAGAGCAGTAAGGGCATTGGCGATGAAAAAGCTACATAGTTTTTAAGCTGGCAAATCTACATCATTTAAGTAGCATATGGCAAGGCAGAAAATCATATGCTGACAATAGGGAATTCTACAGGAAAGGAATTTTAGTATTGTTGTCTTTCTATCAGTGGGGATTACAGCTGCTGTTTTAACAGGCACTGTTGTATTGAGCGATCAGTTAACTTAAAAGTAACTTAACTAAAAAAGTTATTTAAAATATTGTTATTGGGACATTTCAACCTGTTATACCAATTTAGAATCAAAAAAGGAATTGAGTAAGTAATATATAAGTAGTATAACAAGTAAGTATAACATAAATAAGTAGAATCAGAACTGATAAAAATCACTCGATACCCAACCTTAATCAAAATACCTTGCTGTGCAATCTGTGAGGCAGAAAAAGCAGAGCTCCATCAAAGCTCCGCGCTGAGCCAAGTGCTTCCTCATGTTGGAAAAGGAGGGCAGATCTCAGGCGACGAGACTCCATTGGGGGGTTGAAGTCCACGTGGTACTGATACAGGACCCACTGAGGGCGGGAGAGGATGCGAAAGAAGTTTGCCGACAACTGAATTGGAGAACCAGTTGTTCCTGAGGACATAAATTGAATTTTACAATCTGCTCCAGCCAAAAAATTAGCATTTACCAAACCATCTTAGTGCAAGTTTATTTAAAATGATGACAAACCAGACTTTGACTCCTTAACATGCTCCATTGCCTGCCTAGTGTTAACCCCTGCATCATTAAAATCCCGGCGGCGTCCACCTCTTTCTCCAAGTTTCACCTGCTGAAATCCTGCTGAAATCTGCAGAACAGCTAATAAAAACAAATGGAGAACTAGTTTGCATACATTACCATGCAAAAAAAAAAAAAAAACAATGTACAAGATCAGGACTTATGTGCACACTAGCATGTTAATCATAATATTGCAGGTGCAATTCATACCACAGAAGTCCAACACATGCCAGTTTGAGCCCAATTTCCCCATGTTACAAAACTTGGAAGACTTAAATAAATCCATAAATCTACATGTCCGCATGGAAAACTCATGGAATAGCCAAAAATAATAAGAAAACAAAGACTACCATTTGACTGTACCTTCTGCAGAAAAAGGTCCAGGAGCACCTTTCTGCCGTCCTCTACCAACAAGCTCACCCTCTGTAGGAGGCGGAGCCACCGGTGCAGGTTCTCGAACCTGGCTCTTGATATAAATAAATAAATGTTGTAGATTTGGCAGGCCAAAGAGAAATCTACATTAAGCATCTAAACAAACGTGAACATCCAGTATGGTACAATGTCTGTACCGTTTCATCTTTCAATGACAAAGTAAGAAATTTCACAAACAAACTGATACGTAAAACGTTTTTTAGAACTTGTTTTAAGGCATCAGATTTTTGTGCGATAAAGATTTTATTATTTTTTCCATACTGGTAAATACTAATGTAATTAAGGATACCCATGAGAAAATACCTAGAAATACTTAACGGCATTGGAAGTTCATAATTACGCAAGAACTTTCCATTGGCAGTAAATATGCGTTTTCCTTGTGTTGACACAGTTAATGGCGTCTGGGGTCTTTGGATGACATGTATGTTAATTGATTTGAAAAACGATGTAAAAAATATTTTTAAAAAGTATGAAACCATCGTGTTAACATGTGCTGAGAAGCTGATGAAGCTCAGTCAGGTAAAGACTGAACTTACTGCTCCAGGTGGCGCCGTCTCCTGACCTCGTGCTCTGCCTCTTGATCTTGCACGTGCTCGACCAGTCATTTTTCTGATAGTATCAAATGACACGAGCTGTTGAATAAATGATAACTTGAATTTGCAGTTGTACTGTCCTTAAATTATTTTAATTAACTTTTCTGCTAACAAAATGCCCGTTACAAAAAAAAAAAAGTCATAAATTCACGTACATTTTAACCTGTGTGGTTTTCCTGATGTAGACAAGATGGCGCCTGCTAATTAGGGTCGGGGCCTTCACCAGTTGGCATTCTACCGTAGGCTAACATTAGCATGCCAACAAAAGTTATACTTTGAATTTTAGTTTTTGTTGTTGACAGACTGCGACATGTGCATAATAATGCTTTGTGTCAGCAGGTTAATTCCGTTCATTTCTATAGAAATCATCAAGTTGGGGAACTCTAATGTTAATTAACTAAGGCACCGGGCTTAAGTTAAGGTTAAGTTGGTATAGCTTAGCTAATTTCAAATTAATGTAAACCTCGTAAAGGAATCAGACCCACTGTAAAGTCAAAGTCTACATATACTTTAAAAATTATACTCACTTTCAAACAAGTGTTCTTGTAGTAAAATCACCGTTAAACCAATAAGCGCTTGTCACAGGTGTATCTACGACGAGCAGGAGAAAGGAAACTGCGGTAAATTAGTCATAAGCCGCTTCACTAAAGAAAACGAATACGCTTGTGTTCTTTTATGCACTTAATCAATCATTTTTTTAGTTTACATAAAGCAGCTTTGTCTAGTTAAAGTTCAACTGCTCGAAGTTACCCAACTGAAGACGTTAGTGAAGGTTTGCTCTACAAATAAACTATTCATAAAGAGTCTAAGAACTACTTTTTTAAGCGCAGTGATCCGTAAGCATAGGTCTGTTTTGTGTGCATTTTTAAGTAGTGCAGTTTTAACAGTGACCACTTGATGGCAGCAAAGCTCACGCATTAAATAACGAGCTGTTGCGATCACTAGTGTTTCTCTCACTGGATATCTGTTCAAACTCTGAAACAAATTGTGCCTTTGGAGTCCTCAAAAACTGACCGACTTCAGTGACTTCCAGTTTATGAACAATATTGGCTAATAGATAATAAATCTTATTTTAAAGGGCACGTGCTAGTGCTTATTTTCATGATAAAATGTGTAAATTGAAAAAACAAACTAACAAAAAAGAAATCATAAATTTATCACAACCATAAAAATGTATGTCAGTTATCTGAAGGGGGAACTTTTAACTGTATGAATGCTGAATAAGTTAGAAGTTAGGGGGCATGCATATATGTCAATGAGCCCTAAATGAATTCAGGCAGAGGGTATGATTGGAAACAAAGGGTGATTATAACATGACTTTATTATTATTAATGGTATTGACCGATTGACCAAAATTGATTGACTTATTAATTATCTGCTGTGTGCTCATTACCTGTTTTTGATGATATTTGCCATAAATTAAGACATGGTCTTCCATCAAAACCTAGAAGGCCTAGTTGATGATTCCTTTTCTTGTCGGGTTAAACTTATGACCAGAATGAAATATTAATGACTTAAAAAATCCTCTTACGCACTTCTTTTAAGGTTTGTCTGATCACGAGCCATTATTTCTTCCAAAACTTTTCCTCTCTTCTACACTTCCTACCATTTGAAACAGAACCTGGCACCTCAGAGGGCATTTTTAGGAAGATGTACGCAAGTCTTTCATGTCTGAGATCTAAGAGTGATTACAGATTCAGACCTGAGGGACCAGTCCGGGAGGACCTTCTTCAGTCACTGTTTACCTGCTAGAAGAAGACTGAGGGGAGATGAAGAAAAGGCAGGGACATCAGTGTGATCAAGCCTGATTGTGGGATAAAAAGGAAAAGAGCCATTTAATACACAAAAACCCACTGTAGTGAGTGTATTTCAGTATTTCTATTGTAATGTGATGTTGTCTAAAATGTTGAACAGTATGCATCTGACACAAATGGTCTGCTACTGGAAAAGCTTTGATTAAAAAGAAGAAAAGTTTTTCTTCAAAAAACACGCTATCTCTTAAAAAACAACAAAAGACATTGAAAAATGTGAAAATGAAAGAAAAAGAGGAAAATGTGGCAAGGAAGAGGGCTCCAAGCTGAGCTGGTGTGAGGCTGAGAAAGGTACACCCTGCCAAGGACGTTGATGAATGCGCTTCAGGCTTCAAGCTCGCCCCGCAGCCCCCAGTGGTGCAGATTCCACGCTTATACTAATCATACTACGGACCAAAGCTGATGAAAAGAAACACGCAAAATAGTTAGTAGGCCTATATAAAACCGGCTGTGCTGTCACAAAATATGCATTTATGATATTTATCATTGTCACCACTATCAGGAACACGTTCTGTGCACTTGTATAATATTTCAGCCATGAGCCTGTTTGAAGCGTTAAAACTGAACCAGAATCAAAGCTTTAGCCCTACATAAATCACAGTGGTCCCATTAAGCTTGAACCTCAGACTGCAAAACCAGAACAAGAGGGGATTCTGAATAAAAAGGATCTACCCTGCCATAATATCAGTAAGCGGGTTAGGAAAATTAGATTATTCTCTTGCCTGGCATGGAATCTAATCTGCTCTGCATCAGTATGTTCCCCCTTAAAAAAACTCATCACACACACACACACACACACGCACACACACAATTGCACCATGGGTTTCTATAGACCAGTGACAATACGCAGTCAAACCACGGATACAATTTTTAAATCTAAAACCAACTAGTGTTCTATTCATACTGAAGTAAAAAAAACACCAGAGCAGTTTTTGGCTTTGTCAGTGATGCTGCACTGTTGGTGTCACTTCTAATACCAGTCTTCACCAGTCTTCCTTCAGAAAAGGTCATTTCCAAGCAGATAATGAATAAAAAGGCCAAAGAGATCATTTTCCTCACTAAAACATTTTCAATTCTCCTACAATTAAAAATAAAAAAAATGAGTTGTCGTCATAAATTGTACTAATTGTCAGTAAATCCAGCCAAAATTAAAACACACATTTGAACCAAATTAACATATTTAAACAAAAAGGAAACAAATTAACTAAGTTATACACCACTGGACATTTATTTATGTATTAATCTCTAAGGTATGAAAGTTACACTAACATTATTTAACATTATTCAAAGCAAGCAAACCATGTGTATTTAATAGGAAGTTACAAGTGGTGTTGTTTTAATGTAAGTATATTTAAATTCCAATATTTAAATTCCAATATTTAGTAGCAGATGAGCTTCAATTTTGACATAAAGGGTAATAAGTAGATTCTGAGTAAATATTTTTTTTTCAAACTAGTAGTTTGACAACTATAAAGATTATATATATGCTTATATTTTACCATAACCTGCAATAATAAATAATTTTTTTATTTTTTTTTTTACACTGACAGATTTTTTAAACCGTAATCCCGTGCTCCTCAATGTGAGAGAAAACTGTTATGTGTCTATTATCCCCAGACACAGACTGTATATACTGTATATAAAGGATAAGCCAGGACCAAAGACGTCAATGAACTCTAATGTCATGGATTTAAGTTTGACTCCTGGTCATTGTCACACATGATCCCTGCCTGTGTTTTCTCCCCCATGTCTTTCAGCAACACTTTCTATTAAGCCAGGAAATAAAGCTCCCGCACAAACTGTGGCTGAACAGATGTAAATAAAACCAAAATGGTGACAGTGCTCACACAAATTTACATTATGGCTTTCACAACAGCACACCCTTTTTCATAAATGATTCAACACCTTATCCACATTTCCTGTGTGCATGAGAGCCAAGGACATGTTCCATTCAAGCTCTATTTTGTTAAAGTATTTGGCAAATACTGTTTCCTGTTCATTTGATAACAAAAACCTCTGGCTGGTGGCCTTGACTTGTTGGAGATTATTTGTGTATACAGATACAGGAAGTCTGGGTAGAAAAAGATTTGATTCAATAAGCAAGTATTTGTCCACTGAATATAAGAAAGGTGAAAAGTAAACACTGCTGTTTATCTGTCACTTTGCTGAGAGGAAGTAATGGCAAGAAAGAGTTTGTCATTTTAAAAATGTTTGTGCTTATGAATATGCTTTTGTGTGTATAAAACGTCAGCCCAACCCTTTATGGAAAGGCAGGGGGCTAAAGGCAGCAGGGGAAGGAGGAGGAGGCCTCAGCCGACCATAGCAGAGTCCTGCAGAGGCAGAGCCCCCTTGGAGCTAGCCTTAGTGAGGATGCCATGTGATCTCTATAAAGTAACAAGGGTTGGTCCACAGCTGGGCTGCAAGAGAACAGAGAGCAGACACGTAGCAACACCCTCCTGCTGGGAGCAGCCGAAGAGACGGAGGACTCACAGCCTGCCTGTGAATCTACTGTAGATTCCTCCCTCGTGATGGGTGAGCGAACAGTGAGGAGGAATCTTCCCCAGTTCAGTTTTGTCACCAAAGAAGCAACTATTTTCAGTGTTGACTTTAGTTTACATACATGGTTGGATATTAACTGTTACACTCCTGAGATTTGATTCTTTAGCATCTATAGGCATCTCCTCTGTGCCAAAAAGACACAGCACAAATGGGAGCACTGCAGCTTTAACGTCCAAGATTAAGTTGCCTTCTGCATCACTGAAACTTTCTGGGGGTTGGAAGTTGAAATCTCAGTGGTTATTCCTCTCTTTGTCCAAAGAATTGGTTCGAACAAAGGTGCAGTGAAGCATCAGCAGCAAAGAATCTAATAAGCACGATGTGGGAATAAAGCAGAGGGGAGTGAGCATCAAAGGCAGCCAGGCACAGCATGACTGGCATTGGTCTGAACTCCCAACCTAGGACACTCAGCATGCTCTTCAGCAATCACCCCCTTTAGACTAGTCCTGGGCAGTAATTAAAACCATCATTCCCACTGCCTCAGTATCTCATTAGCCACAGGACCCAAGTCTTTCATCCCAGCTTGTCCAAAAATATCACAACTGCACACCAGCAAAGATGAGTCCCACACAAACCAAAACACACGACTGTGACATCTCTAAACCGAACAGAGCTTTATCTAACTATCATCCAACTCCAAAAGACCAGGGAGATCACACAAGACCATTCATGTCCACTGTAATTATTATTGCACATATCAGACACAACTTGGAGGTAAACTGTCACCCTGCTGGTGGTTGATTAACTCCTCCAATAGCAGCAAACAAAGAATAAATACAGACATGAAAGAGTAATCAAAACATAACTATGACTCGGGGCGAAAAAATGTAATTTTGTTTTCGGCTGCAAACATCAACCAGTGTTTGTGTCTGAAACCCATCAAAAAAATGAGGACAAACTGATACATTTGAAACGCCTACGTTTTCACTATCAAAGGCAGGATTTGAAGTGGGCGAGTATCGGTTGCAGTGGTCAGATTTAACACTTTGGCTCTAGATAAAAAGAAACTCTTCTTCCCATGTTTAATTCAGTATGGGCCATGACTAACTCATGTAATATCCTGGGCCTCTGAAGTAGGGCTTCTTTTCACTCTTTGTGTACAGTAGACAGAAATGAACCTTTCACTATGTTTTGATGGTGATGTGCTTCAGCACAGGGATGCAGGTCAGGAAAATATGGTGGGATACCTTTATTTTATTTCCATAGAAAATCGGTTCTTCATTATATCAGCACTGCAGAGCTATACTAAAACCTTAATCCACCGCATGCTATTAACCTACTTGGCATCATTACCAGGGTGTTTTAGTGCTTTCAAATGACAGCAACAGAGGTAATGGAAAAGACAGGATGTCAGGAAAAGCACCATTGTGTTCCTTTCAGGTAAAGCTCGTCCCATTCGTCTTTCAGTGGCCAGCTCTAAAGTACATATAGTATATTGACTGTGTTGTGAGCCACAGCAGCTAGTTCTGCAGAAATAGTGAGAGCATCTACCAAATGGTTTAATCACAATATTGAGTTGCAACACGCTTCATATGAATTTTCTATGGTTCTCTGTTTAAGAGCACAAAATACTTGCAGTGCCAAAATGCCCCACCCAAACATATAAAACAGGATCAGTCTGTTTCTAAAGACTTCTGTTACACTGGCCTCACAAACATGCCAACCACTCCTCCTACTTCTGCTGCACAAGTGTGTGTGTGTGTTACTGTGTGTATTTGAAATGGAGTCTCCACATTCTTTGGTCATGTGAAGCCTCTGATCTTTCAAATGACACAAAGAGTTGTGCAAGATGAGGATGAGCTCTGAATCTTTGTCAACATCCAGTCTGAATCTGCTGCTCTTTTAATAACAGCGGGGCATTGTTTGTGTGAGTATTTGCTCAAAAAGGCCTCATTGCCGCAAATACCATTATAGGCTGGGTCCCCATTTCCTCCTCAGTGCCATTCTGAGTCAGTCGAAATTAAAACCCAACCACAAGCTGGTTCTCAGCCAAATTCAGCTAACTGACTCTCTCCCACTCTGTTTCTTTGAGAAGCCTTTGATGTTAGCAGGGGGCTTTTGCACTCACAGTGATGGTAACGAATGATACTTTAAGCGATTCTTTTTTATCCGGCAAGCTTAATGAAAGATTAATGGGTTTGATATTTTCCCTTGTTTATATTTTATTTAAAAAGTAAGCCATGGTCCTTGGAACCTGTTAAAAGCTTCTCAGTAATGATTTTATGGATCAGTCGAAATCATATTATTTTCTTTGGCTCTAAACTCAATGAGAAGTGTTGATTGTATTAGTAATATTATCTCTACACGAGGAGCATTGACCTTGAGTGCTTAATCTACATATTTGTGGGATATGGATAGAGTGCATTGCAGCTGTGACAAAGATTCTCATTTCCATATGTCCCAATTCAGCTGGCTGCACATTTGCCTTTTCACTCTGCTTGAAATTACAATCTATAGATTTATGCTCTAACATAACATATTACTTCTTGATCCAAGGGGTATTGTATGGTTTTATGATGTGGAGGAAATTTACAGTTGATTGCCACGGTGATAAAATCGTTCCTACTATTTCACATTTCCCACAGGGAAATGACATCACTTTTCAGTGAATGTCTTATTTATCTTTATCATATCTAAACACAACAAAGCATGCTGTATATTATTATAGTTACTACTGCAGTAAGTGGCCAATTGCTTAAATGGCTCATTAATTGCCTGTGACTTACAGTACGGCTTCATAACACTATCACATTTAGAGCTTGTACGATTCTTTTTCTTCTTTTTCATTTTCTAAAGATGTTGAAATATCTTTATCCCCTATGGAAAAAATGAAGAAATCAAGATCAAAGACTTCCTCTAAACATTATTTTTAATGCACTATATTTGACTGATCAAGCATTTTTGCTGCTTTTATGGGAAGTATTCAGAGGAGATCCTTTTTTCCCACTGTGAATATGAAAGCATTCGCCAGATGTTTTTACTGCGTACATACATGGATGACAGTGATGTTTTCCCGATCCCTGTAATATCATGTGAACATTTTGTCATTTGCTATTTAACTGATGGGAGTTCTTCTTTTGTATTTTTTGTTATGCTTATTAAAAGGTGCACTCCACTGATTTTGCACACAACAGTTTACTTGCCATGAGGCAAATAGAGGCAAATATGTCTTGAGGAAAATTGCCACTGGATTATGTTTTCTATCACTCAGGAGGAATCTTTTCTAATCTTTCTAAAAATGTTGTTTTACTGTAAATTGTTTTTATGTTTTTTTTAAACAAAACAAAAATGTTTTTTTTAAACATTTGCTTTCAGTGACCTTAATGTTGTTCTGGCTGGGACCTGTTACATGTCATTACCCCTTCTCTTTTCTCCATTCCCTGTCACCTCACTACTGACCAAAACTACTGCCTGACTACTGCCCATTAAATGCTACTAAAACATAAATGAAAGCAAGTTAAAAAAACATACAACTGAGAAAAGAGTAACATTCAATAGACTTAAAATGTATGTAGGCATTCATTTCCCACTTCTATTTGATACTTGACACCACATATAACACCAGCTTTTTACATTATACATTCTATTTCTCTTCTATAGACATTCATCTGTAAACATATAGTATATAGTTTATATTTCCATCTATCTTTTTTGCTTGTTTTTGGACAAATAGTTGTGACACATTTTGTAGAGAATAGAAATGTTCCCTTCAGTGGGGAAGAAGAGCGGTCTGGGCTCACAGCAGTAGTCACAACCATTAGGATGTTTCCTGTGGTCTAGTGCTTACTGTGGTGTAATCAGTAACCAGAAAGGCCAGTAAAGGGCCCAGTATAGTCCAACTGCCACAGCCACAGTAAGGATGTGATCCCTGAGAGACAAACTGCAAGTGTGTGTTTGACTGTGTGGGAGCAGCGGGAAAAAGAAAAAAAGCAAGAAAGACACTAATAGAAAAGACTGAGGGAGAGAGCATTTAGGAGGGAACAGTATGTTTTTGAGTGTCAGGGCCTCTTCTGGCCCTGAGGCTATACTAGTCTCTCCTGCTTTACTTTCCCTGCCTCTCTCTTCTTCCCTCCCCCCACTCATTCTACCCATATCTCCCTCTCTCCCACCTCTTGCTTTGTGATTTATGCCTAACCTCTGTAATTACAGTGCCAACCGCAGCAGCCGTCAGGTTCAGATGGGGTGACGCACAGACATGTTCACCTGAAAGCAGCAACTTACCTGTTCTACGCCCAAATACAGCTGCAATTTTCCCTTCAGCCTAATCTCCCTGACATTGGCTCTAGGAACATATTTGTGTGACAACAAGATATCGCAGGGGCCTATTGCCAAACATCAGTCAATTGTTTTCCATTAGAAGAAACAGAGACTTTATGAAGAATGTATGTTCTGAAAGTGAATTAAATGAATTTCTGTTGATTGATTTTTGTTCTTATCACTTTAGTTGTGTTTTTTACTGTGGTCCTTTGCTATTTAACATATCATAATACAATATTAGCTCAAACTAATAATGCACACAACACCACTCACTCCAGCTATGGCATAAAAAAGCGATTGGTGATAATAACTGATAATTTGGGCTTCGTAACCTCTAGTTTCTCCATCTGATCTGACATGTTCATGGATGCAGAGAGGAAATGCAGTATATAAGGCATGTGAACTGGAAAAGGGAAAATCTTTTCATTCATTTCCAGAGGCTGTTCTTCTTTGCACTGTATATGTATGGGGATGTCTATGACACACCAGGCATTGTCAGTGGACAGAAAGCTCTCTTTGGCAGGCCCCTTGGTGAAGCAGCGTGA
Source organism: Helostoma temminkii (assembly GCA_900302695.1). Classification (NCBI taxonomy): domain Eukaryota; kingdom Metazoa; phylum Chordata; class Actinopteri; order Anabantiformes; family Helostomatidae; genus Helostoma; species Helostoma temminkii. Next base: position 752 of record OMLM01010135.1, on the reverse strand, counting down.
TAGAAAGTCAGGGGAAGAAAGAAAGAGAGGAAGAAAGAGAGAATGTGACCACATGAGTGTGACATAGTGCTGCTGGACTGATTTGCTCACCATGACAACCATGCAGAGGGGGAGCGAGGCGCTGGAGACCCCCTGGCTTTTCAGCTAGGCACAATACGGAGAGGTACGGCTGTCTTAACCTCTGTGACATCCCTGTTGTCAGTGGGTCAAATCCTTGAATATCAATGAACTGACTCAGTGCCCCTTGCAGTGGTCTTCAAAAGTGTCCAGCACACATAAGAAGTTCACGCTGTCCTTTCTGACCTCTCTTGACCTGCTTCTAGCCCCTTGCTGCATTCACACCAGACACAATGATTCTACAGGGTTAAACAACACTTAAGCAGTGCACATACATTCCTGGCTCCGGTTTAAAGTCAGGTCTGTTCATTTCTTGTCTCCTAGAACAAGGATTCACATCCAGGGGCATCTAACACTGAATATACTTGAGCAGCTACCCGGAGTCATCTGGAAAAAAATACATACACAAATAAAGGGGCTGTATGTGCAACTGTCCAACAACAACTTCCCCATGAAGATCAATGAAGTATATCAAGATAAAATTAAATAAATAAAAAAGTAATAACCAAAGTAACAAATAATTGCTTAATTACCTATTGTAATAACTGCTTTTAATTTTTTAGCTAAAAGCAATGAATAAACAGTAAACATAAATAATTACATATAGCCAAAAGTAACAGGCCATTTTTTGAAAT
>OMLM01010134.1:0-19912 GCA_900302695.1 Helostoma temminkii | reverse complement strand
GTGGTGAAATTACGCGAACCAGTGAGCAGTAGGAGAGGGAGGGCAGAAGGAAGAGAGAGAAAAAAAAGAAGTAGAGAAAGAGAGTGAGGAAGCTGTAGTTTAGCCTGAAGTCTCTGCTGAAGCTGCTGTCGACGGGAAAAGAAGTTTGACTCACGGCGACGCTGACTGAACCACCTGGTTGTTGTTAGCCACCCTGCACCCGAAAAGCAGGTAACAGCCCTCGGTTAAACTCTGTCCTTCTGCTTTTGTGCACTTTTTTCTCGGCAAGTGCAGTGAACCAGGAAGCTGCGACCTCAGCGGCCGCGCTGGGTGGAGCGGGACGCTGAGCCCGGGGTCTTTGCGACTTCACGGCGCCGCGGACAAACTGCAGAGTACACGGTACTGTGTGGATTTTAATACCCGGGCATGTGGACGAGGTGCGAGGTGGAGGTTCGTCTGAAGTAGCGTTAGCGTTGTGGCAGCGGGAGCTCGGAGCTGCAGAGGCAGGAAGTGATTCGGTTGAATGAGTCGCGGAAAGGCCGGTGTTATGTGGAAGTCTGCTCCCGCGTCAGATAGAGTCTCCCTCCGGTTAGCTAAGCGTTAAAACATATTTTCCCGCCGCACAGACAACAGATGATGGTTAAGGTAAAGTTAGGGTCTGGTTAACCATCCGAGGAGGCGACTGGTTCGGGTTAAGGTCACGGTCAAGTCCACGTTTCGGTACCGGGAGCACTCAAATGCACGGGGTGCAGATTGATCCGTAACACCGGTGAAAAGTTTGAGCTGAAGTCGGTTGGAAATGACGAAAAACAAAAGTGGCGCGACACCGAGGTGTGTGTGAGTCGTTTGTGGTTGAACTTAAACTCGGTCTGACTGTGTGTGTGGCGGCATGACGTCAGTAGTTCACCGGCGGACCGGAGGAAGAAGAGAAGGAAAAAACGGTTCCTTTCCGCCGATGACCACTTCACGGAACCATGTTGTCGGTGTAAAAAGCAGAAACCGCTTCTACTTTGATTTCTGCTTAATTAGTCATTTAAGTTACTGTATTGTGTTTATCGTTTAAGGCCTAAAACTCTGTATTTTGTGAAAAAGTATTTTGAGAAGCGTTTTGTCGTTTTAAAAAGAGAAACGGTGACAGACATGTAATAATAAACTCACATCAAACAAACAAACAAACAGTGCGTGAAAAATACATTTTATGCGGGATGCGACTCTTCTCACCTCTACGGTGGCCCAAAGGTGCAAAACGCAACAACAATAAATAACTAAATAAAAAAACAAAAACACAGTGACATCTGAACATTACAGGAAAGGTAGGAGCCAGCTCTTGTTTCTGATTGGATCGGAACCAGGTTCAGTTCAGTGACACTGATTAATACCTGAGTTAACTCCCATGGATGCGATGATTAGATGTAGAGGTGATACGTTTCAAAGTACAGTTGAGCAGAAATTAGCAAGAACTCATTATCAGTTATCAGCTGTACCTCTAATCTGGGAGTTGACTTGAGTATTAATCAGTGTCACTCTGAATTAATCTTGGTTCCCATCCAATCAGAAACAAGAGCTGGCCCCTACCTTTTCATATTGATTAATCTCCATCTGAAATTAATGTTCAAATGTTGTGTATTCTGAAATGTCTTTTCTTTTGCTGTTGTGTTTTCTCTTTGGTTGTGTTTTGTGAAAGTTTTTTTTGTTGTGTTTTGCACTTACAGGCCACCGTACATATCCCACATTATGCTGTGTTAATTCACCAGCCACAGTCTAATCCAACAGTCCTGCAGCAAGTTCTCCCTCATGGATCTGATCATGTTCAGTTTTCCTTCAAACTGTGCACATGAATTCACATTTCTGTGAACGTTCAGATGAGTTTTCTCTCTTTGTGTGGAGAAATTACACAGTTAAAATGAAAAGGAAAGAGAGAATTGGTAAAACATGCTAGTAAAACATAAAAAATAATAATTATTAATAAACCCAAGATGTGTAAGATACTTAAATACAAGACGTGACAAACACAAACTAGACCAGAGGCTCTGATTCAGCTTTATGGTCATTTGTGCTGCCGTGAGGTGTGTTGCTATTATTTTGTCCACCCCGTTATTGTCAGTGAGGCTAAATAACAACCATCAGTGTATTGTAGCAGTGGAACAGCAGCAGAAATACATCCCCCAATTAAATCAGCTGACTGGTTTGGACGCGCGTGTCAGATCAGAATATAGAAGCTGATGTGTTTAAATTCATAAAACATCCTGTGAGTGTGATGTCACAGGGAGCGGACCTCAGATCGGACCTGCAGGACCCCACGTGCAGGATCTGGTCTGATGAGAGAAGCATTTTGACAGCGATGGAGACTCTGGTTGTTCTGTCAGATGCAGGAAATGACTGGTTTTGTCTTGTGGTTTCAGTGTTTCTGAGGAGACTTTATGGGCCGAATCACTATCAGTTTTACTTATTGAGCTTTTATTTATGTGGTCTTGTGCCATAAATCAGTGGTTTGCCTCATGAGCTGTGAAACACAGACACTCCCTGAAGCGTATTAGGTCACATTGAGCTTTATAAGTTTGGGTGAACTGTGACATGGCTGCTTTCTGTTTAGCCTCACACAGGTAGCGTGTTTGTGTAACCGCAGACCTGTGCTGTGTCACTGTTGCCTCCAGTCATTCTGGGAAACCTGGAGCTCACAGTTCTGGCGTTTCTCCACTCGCAGCGGCTTCCCGTTGTGCGAGGTGTTAGAGGTCTCACTGAGACCCTCCTGATCTCGCTCGGTGTAATCAGAACCACCTTCTTCTATTCAGCAGCGTCTTCTGCCAAGAAGCCATTAAACCACAGCGTGATCTCACTGCCTTAGCAGCTTTTTTTCATACCCGGGCGTGGAAATGATGGTGCGGTTTGCGGTGGCTCCTGTGTGTTTCCTCATCTCTTCCCCGTGCTGGTCAGTTAATATTTAACCTTAAAGGGACACGCTAGCTGACGAGCGTATGTCACATCCTGTTGTTCCATTTGAGTCATGTGCTAGAATAAAGTCCTGGTGGTGGCTGATTGTGCAACCGCTTCTCTGGAGGCCAGTGTTTCTCACTTATTGGCATTTTTGGTGCTGTTATGGGGCCTCCTGCAGAGACTGTTACATTCCTTCATTCGTGTGTCAGCACTGTCCACACACACACACACACACACACACACACACACACACAACCTGGGATTGTTGTGTACTGCAGACCAAATCAAATGCAGGCAGAGCTGGTGTTGTCCTCACTCTGGAGGGGATTTCTTCAGGACACCGTGACACAGTCTGGCTCAATGCAACCTTCATGTCCTCAAGGTTTTAGGACGAATGTGAGGGATGTGTAATCTTTCATCTGTTATGTGTTAGCGTGACCCTGTGACTGTTTGCGCAGGCTCGATAATCCCTTTAACTCAGATTACCGGGCCAGGAAGAGGAGCTCATCATCATAACACAGGCTGGGCTAACAACTAAAACTGATTTATTTCATTTATGATCTCGTGGAACAAAAATAAAATCCCTTGTTCCAGGTTTTCTCATGTGGGTATTTGCTGGTTTAGTGATTTAACTGAATAACAAACTGTTGGGTTGGTCCTCTGAGACTCCATCTACATTAGGCTGAACACTAGAGCTGCATGATTTGGCAAAAAAGTCACATTGCAATGTAAGAATGGTGTTAATTTAAAAGTTTAATTTACAGTTTACAGGGACACACTTCGGGGATAAAGTTTTGGTTGTTTCGTCTCATTGGTGCTTCCTCATGCACTGAACACAAACAGTGGAGGAGTCGCAGCAGAAAAACATTTTAGTGACTCGCCTCAGGTGAAGTAGTTCATGCCTGGACCAAAACTCGCTATGTTGCTTTGTTGCTTTATGAAAGTAGTTTCTCATTGTAGCAACATGGAAGCTGGATTACAACCACTACACGCCTGAAGGGCATGTGGTCACGCTTCGCAGCTTCAACAGAAAGTGACTGATCGTTTCTGTATTAGACGAGTGGATAACGTGCAAACTTCTCACAAACGCAGATCCGCGTTCACACGCGTCCGTATTTACGTAATTAAATCGCAGCCTTTTGCGGTTATGTAATCGCAGAGGCTGACGTTCTGATTGGACCGATCGTGCAGCACTACTGCGTCACCACCCTTTTCATGAAAAAGCAACCTGCACACACACCTGGTTGTTTCTGCATTAATGCACAAGGAGGGGAAAGCACCCACTGAGCACGTGCGGTAAACAAAGAACAAACTGTTTCACTGCATTCATCGTTTAAAAAAAGCCCATTAGTTCATATGTTCAAAGAAGCAGTTTACAAACCTTGTTTGATTCTTGTGCCTGCCATGTTATCAGTGCTAGCATGCACCATTTACTGAACTAAGGACTATGAAGATGTGGCTTAACTGTTAATGATGGGAGCTAATGTGGCGACACAGCTGTAACTTCAACGAATCAGGTAGTCTGCATGCATCAATAACTAGGTCAGAGAACTGGGTACTGATAACAGCCAGTGCGCCATCTTTCCCGTCCACACCTCTACACCAGGTCTCAGATTTACACGCTCCAGAACCGGTTTGTGAAAGCTCTGCACACAGCGAGAAGGTAGAGAGAAAGGTGCGGTCACAGGATTATTGGCTTAATGCACTTGTATGAGTTAAAGCAGTTATTATTGAGCCTATAGGTGTTTTTTCCATTTGCAGTGGAGGGTGAGCTAACATCTGTGGGTAGAAAATATGTTTCCAGTGTCATGAAAGCGTATAAATGTTCATTTTCTCTGCTGGAAACCTGTGAAATTACTGTTTACAACTGTCACACATTGTAAAGCCACTGTTTTCTAACCGGAAACCGAGTTTGACAGACGTTTGTAACAAGAAGAACAAAAAAACTAAACACTTAACTCATTTAAGTTAGATCAACTTAAAATACTATTAAGTGGGATGAACTTAAATGAGTTCATCTTATTTAACTTGGTGTTTTTAGTGACACAGCGCACAGTAATGTTAATGATGTTAAAAACTAGACCTATATGCAGTTGGCCTCCACAGGAAGAGAAAACCTAAAAAGACACATTAGCATACAAAGCTAACGTGCCCTCTGCACACGCTTACAGCTCTGCTGCCTCACTCTGGTTTTACAGTTTTCAGCAGCAGAGCGCAGGATTTAATCAGTTATTGGTCAGATTATCGGTGTGAAAACATCCACGGCTTCATGGTATTAAAGTTCTGATGTGTGGAGCTAAGCTTTAAACTAAACACGTTTGTGTGGATTTTGTGTTTGTGTTGTTCAGAAACCTCTGTGCTGACAATAGAGACGCACAAAACGAACGTACAGCCTTTAACTGTGACCTCGATAGTAAAGATTCACCAGGAGCTGAACTTAGTTGCCTTCGCACTCAGCTGAGGTTGATTCATGCAGGAAGTCGTGCTGTCAGGATTCTCCATTAACTGCCGCAGGGCGTTAAACACGACTTCCTGTACACGCACAGTTCTGTGTTTGCTTGCTTTGTCTTCATGTAGAACCGTAGATCACTAATGTTGGTCTTTAATTCGGCTCCTTCTACTTCTTCTCCAGCGTCTCCTTTCTATTTCTGTTCTTCTGCTTGACGTGAACGGCATAATTAAGTTGCCTCCGTCAGACTCGCTGGGCTCAGGATAAATCTGCGGCTTTTCAGTTTCCTTTCGCTGCGGTTTGTTTCTGACATTTCCTCAGCAGACCTTTTTCTCTGTGACCTCTGTTCCCCGTCTGTGTTCTCCTTCATGTCTCCCTCCCCTCCCTGTTTGCTCCAGCCAGTGTTGTTTTTGCCGCCGCCACCGGGTCCCTTCCTCCACCCCTTCACAGAAAGCACCTGTAAGGTTTCAATACTGCTGAACAATGCCAGGAAATGGCTGCACTCTGACTTGGATCATAGACAGAAACACTTCAAATGTCTGTTCTCAGTGACAGATCTTAACCCTGCTTCTTGTGGTTCTTGTTTTTGGCTCACTTTTCTCTTCTGCTCTCTTGTGACACATTATGAGGCAGTGACTAATGGTCTAATGTCCTCTGGAGTCACATTTCTTCCACGTTGGCTAAAACTAGGTGAAAGCCAGGACCTGAAAGTAGAAAAGTGTTTTTATGAACTTGTTCTTGTTGGTGACGTTTCTAGAGATCAGTTCGTGCTGATGGTGTAAATGCAGAAAGTGCAGTGTGAAGTAAACTGATGCGTTTTCACACAATCACTCTGACACGGGAAAAAACCTGTAACTGGTTGCGGTGCAGCAGAGCTGATACTGTACAGAACTGTACAGTGACGACAAACAGAAAACAGACTTTGCCCGTGGTTGGGCGTGTGTGAGCTGCACACCTGTGAAGAGAAATTGCACAACGCTGTGACCTTTCAAACCCGCTGCAATGGGCTCTGTTGTCTGACTGGTGCTGGCCCGTGTCGGTCCGAATCGTGCCGCCACGCCCCGGTCCTGGTCGTCAAGCGGTTTTGTGGGTCTGCGAGCAAGAGCTTTGTTTGTGGAGAGGATCGTTAAGGCGAGATAACGCTGCATCATCTGAGTAACGCAGGGAGTGCCACAGGTAGAGATAACAAACGCTGCCTATGCAAATGTGCAGCTCCTCTCACACTTTGGACCCTGCTGCTGTGAGAGACACTTCCAGTTTGAGTAAATCACAGAAAGACCACCAAAAGCTTCAGAGAGGCCTGTGTAAATAGATGTGATGGCAGTGTATGAGGTGTAAAAGAAATGTAGTGACGCTTCATCTCAGCCCCGGTCTCTGCTTTTACACAGACCTTGAGCACGAATGTGGGAATGTGACTGCCTTTAGATGAGTTAGTAGAATAATAAAGAACGACTAAACAGGTGGTGGTGAGATGTTTAGGCTTCGTCCTGTGTGCAGAGCGAACTGGTTTTCTGTAAGTTTAAGTGGATTTGAGTCATCCTCTGGTTTTAGATTTAAAATTTGACGATTTTGACGAGAATACATGAAAATTTATTTTATTTTATTTGACTTTTACAATAAAATTATATTTTTGCTTGTTTCTAAAAGGACACATCACATCCAGTGGATCAGCAGCAGATTTTGTGTGATAGTTCTGTCAGAAACAAGTCGTAGCTGTGCCAGTGCCACATTCCTCTGAAGATAAATTACTGCTGACAAACAGAAATGTGTATCTTAACTCCCCTCTGCATTCCTCCACTGTCTGTGTTAACGGTTACGTAACCAGCTATTCATCTAAGGGGTCAATACCGTCTAGTGTTGTAGTTACGGGGCAAACTGGTGCTGTTCTCCGTTTGAACAAATAACCAGTCACTAGTGCGTTTAATGGAGATGTGGAATTTGTTCTTTGACCATGAAAATGATGCGGTTATCAGACCCACAACCTCTTTGCACTTATCTTGTCCTGCCTGTCATTTCACTCAAGTGTCCATTACGTCTGTCTCCTCACTTCCAGTGACTAACACTGACATTACACCGAATATTTTAACGTTTTTATAAGTTTTTCTCGAAAGTAGCCGTGTAGGTTGGTTCCCAGCTTGAGAACCTGAGGGTAAAAGTTATGTTTAAAACGTGAGTATGTTCTCAGGTTGGTGAATTGGCTGAACTGAAGCCGAACTCGACCTGCTGGTTCTGAAGCTGCTCTCCTTCACAGCCGGACCTGGAATCACTGAACGGGCTTTTTATCATCAGGTTTCAGCTTCGCTAATGATCGCTAGCTCTGTGAGAAACCTGCTGGTTGCCAGAGTTTGTACGTGGCCAAAGATTGTTTGTGACGGAAGATGCTCCATTCTGTACCACAAGTAGAGGTGGAGATTATTTCTGTAGTCCCGGAAAACCCATCGGAGTGATTTATCGCTACTCTAGAGGATCCTGGAGTCACAGTTATTGTTTTGTTCATATCAGGATTTGAATCGAGTAGCTCCTGAAAAAAGCAGTGTCTGCGTCAGATTAAGCTTTAATCTCACTGTGAGATATTTAATAAACATTTACTGCAGGTAATTGGACGTACTGGGCTTGGTATTGGCTGTCAAACCCAGTTGTACTTCATTAATAGTGTTTAAAAAACAACAGCAGTAGATGAAGGGGTGCATGAGTTCATCTGACAAGTCTGTGGGTCTGACTGCAGAGGGTGTAGGTGATGTGAGGCTTCAGTTCGACCCAGCAGAGGCCTGCCGGTGGTAGATGGTAGATGGCATTGGCCAGCCTGCAGTTCAAAGTGAAACTGGATCCTAGTCGAGGCAGGAATGTGAAAAGTAATGTGGAAAGTGATGTAGATCTGTCATGCAGTGCGGTTACTTTCCAGCAAGGGCTTAATTTACTTCTCGGCCCTCGGAGCAGCTCAGCGTGAGATGGAGAAAGCGCCACCTTCCCTCCTCCTTCAAAGACCTGCACACAACAAGTTCCACAAATGGCAAAATAGTTTTCTTAGTTTGTCATTTCCTCTCTTCCTCCCTTCTCTTCTACTTACCCCACCCTTCCCAAGGGAGGAGGAGGAGGGCAAAGGGGGGAGACAGGGAGTCGACCGGCGAGCCTGTAATGAATTTTAACTGACTCAGGACCTCTGCTGCCTCAGTCTGGCACCGCTTTCTTTACTTAGTCGTCGATCATCGAACAGCTGAGGGGGTCTGAGTGTTAAAGCCAAAGCACAGAGAGACTGTGGACAAAGACTGAAGGATTTGTTGGAAAAGAAAGTTTAAACAGTCACCACAGCAGGAGGACGGCTGAGGACGGAGGGCGCTCGGGGATGCAGTCGCTGGACGTTCCTGTTATTGACTTTGCTGTTGTTCTAATAAAGTTCCCGTCGATGGATCAGTTGACGCAGCACAGCTGCTGAAAGCTTTCATGTCCCCAGTTTGGCTTGTAAATACAAAAATAATACACTGAATACAACATAATACACTCATCTGTAGAAAAACAGCAGTGCATGTGTTCACACAGGTGTAGGGTTGATTCGTTTAATTAAATATCTAACAGCTAGTAATAATAATTAATCAGTAGCCCTTTAATCTGTTGATTATTTCTTTGCTTTACTGGAACAAACTTTATAACCATGTTTGTCTTATAAAGCTGTATTTGCTGTGCGTTTAATAACAGTAAATCAAATCCGAGCTTTGTCTTTGTTTTGGCTCTTGAGGGCCAGTCTGACGAGGATTTGACTGTACGTGGTCACGTCTCCTGGTTTTTACAGTAACTCAGGGAGAGTCGGTGAGGTGGAAAGGAATGAGAGGCATTCTGACTGATGGATGGATGTCCTCGCTTTTCTAAAGACCGAATGTGACCTGCTTTCTAAACAGGACGCTCCATAACTCGACCCTTTTCCTTTTCTCTCCTCCGCATCCTTCTCAGGATCCTGGCTACTGCTTTACTTCCTGTCTTTGTGACCACGTTCTGGCCTCCGTGATGAGACAAGCTGCTAAAACTGGCCTCGGCTCTCTTCCTCGTTCCTCCTCTGACAGGATACTGCTACTGTTTTCATTTGGGGCATTTTTAGATTATAATCCCTTTTGTCAGGCAGTTGGTTTCAGGTTGACTCTGCTGTGCTCATTTATTGAATAATCCTTGTTGTGATCATCCAGACCAGCCAATATCATCAGAACCGGGTCCCAGCAGAAGAGTGAATGTTTGCACAGCTGATCTGTGCTGTGAAGTGACAGGGAATCGGGGAAACTCTGGTTCTTACAGGATTATAGAGGACTTGGCAGGAACCTGAACCCTGTGCTGGGTGTGTGTGATGAGTGTTAATGCACACTGTTTTATCTCAAAGTCAAATCAACATCCATTTCTGCTGCTAAAACTGTCAGCTCCAACAAGGGAAGGTCTAAAAACGCCTGATGGGAGTTTTGCATCCCTCCTCTTCCTTCTACTTTCCATATAGAGCAGCGCTCGTCAAACTAGAATAGCTGTTGCAGTCATTTTTAGTCCTCGTACTGTTCTCCAGAGACGCAGTCTGAAGTGTGTCACTGAGTTTTCTGTGTCAAACAAGAGAGTCGGACTGTGGCAGATAACAGCCACTTTAGTCCGAAGATTAATTTAGAACTAATTTAATAATTATGCAATTTTTAAACTTAAATATCAAGTATTATTTGTTTTAGCTGCTGAGTTGCAAAGTTTAGCAGATTTTCTCTACTGAAACTGGTTAGAAACCGAATAAATATTATCACTGTGAGCATGGCAGCTGCTTTCTACAGATTTAAAAAAAAATTTTTTTGTTCTGAGTTGCTGTTGGTGCAGAGATTCATTCGCCAACACCAACACTGGAACAATAATCAGAAGTGGTAACTTCTGAGTGTGCAGACACAGAGCAAGTGATGAGATTTTGGTATGTTATATACCAGTACAGCTGCACCTAATCAATTAATCTATCGATCACATTTTTCAGATTATTTAAGTTTTTAATTAGTTGATGAATCCAAATTAGTTTAAAAACTTTTGATCACAAAAGTTATTGTGCATAATTGACCTAAGTGTGGTTTAATTTATTCTGCCATTGTGGGGAAGGTGACGCCTGTTCTGACTGTTTAACCTGCACTTCGTACTGTCCCTGAACGCACCAATATACGGCAATAAGAGGTGCTGATGCTAAAGCTAATACAGCTAGTGCTGATTGTAATTAGAAAATACACTTGTATTTATCTTCAGAAGGCTCCTTACACTGACTCGCATTAATCGTTTAGTTTTCTAGGCCTATATACACATAGACGAGCTGCTACAGCTACTAGCTAATGTTAGCAGTTAGCATCCATTATTGACTTCTCACAGGAACTGATACCAACCAACAGTCAGACAATACCGAATCTGCTGTCTCTTCATTTAGAGGTCAGTGAGCCTCAGGATGTTTGGTTGTGTGACGCTCGTGCAGAGCAGTTGTGCTGATGTGGTAACCTTCAACAGTTTCAGTTTTACAAAGCACAGAGCATTTCATGATCCTGTTTGGGCTTTTTGGGGTAGAGAAACACGGTGATGCATTCCTTATAATCTCTGATTGTCTCGCTGTAGAGCAGCCACTGACCTGCCTAGGAATGTGTTTCTCATATATTATGACAACAATGTTAATCACTAATGAACGTAATCATTAGTTGTAGCAGTAACTTAACAGTTTTCTGTAGAAAGTCATAATCAGAATTCTTCAGCATTGCGACATTGAACACGATCTGTTGTTAACACTTAATTAAATTAAAGCTGTTGCTCAAATCTTTGGGCGTGTTCAGCTTGTTCTACTTCATTTCTTGTTTTTGACAAACAACAAAACTACAGGGATTAAAATTTAATGCTTTGTGGGGGTAATTGGGGCCAAATGTCCTGTGGTGATTAGTGGTCAGGTCGATCATTGTCTCCCCTGAGTGATGAAGCTCTACAGCCGCACATGAGATGTGAGGGGAATAAGAGGAGGAGGGGGAGGAAAGCCAGCACACGGGTCTGAGAAAGATTTAAGGGGGAAGCTAGTGGGTAGAAATTCGTGGAATGCCTTTGCTTGCTGTCTCCCTCTGATAACGGGTGAGCATGGGAGGAATGTGACCCTGAAAAGACTGGATAAACAGGAGGGGAGGGGGTGTTGGGAGTCTGTAGAGGCGTAGAGGAAGGAGTCTGGAGCTAGTTGAGGGGTGTAGTGGACTGACGTGTTCCACGTTCTGTAGCGGGATGGGGTCTGTGCACCAGGAGGAGCCGGGTCGTGAGAAGAGCGTCCGCCTCCGCTCTCTTTCTCACCGATCAGTGCGCGACCTGACGAAACCCCGTAGTAAAGTTAAACTGGTTCAGAGATCAGAATCAGCTGAAGTGCTGCACGGAGAGAAGTTAAAGATGCGCGTGTGAAAACTCGGTGGACAAAACTGTCAGTGTTGCAACCGTCAAGACTAAGGTCACAGAAACGATAAGAAAAAGAGAAACTAGGCCTGTCGTTGGTTCTACTTGTGTACTTTTGTACTGTATGTACTGCATTTGTCCTGGAAATAACTGCAGTAGAGAATATTTTTGACATTTTAATGCTTCACCTTCTCTTACTAACACAGTCTTGCTTCCACTTGGAGATGAAGCATCGTGTCGGTTCGTTGTGCAGCCTGAACTGCATCAGGGTTTGTTTGCACTGATCCAGTGATGCTGCAGCCAGTAGGAATTAAGTTTAAATAATGGTATTTAAATACATTATAATGAGGAACAGGAAGATTTTGTTAGTCTTCACGGTTTCATTTTTCATGTTCTGGATCTGCTTAAGGGGAAACCTGAGGGGAATTTTAAGCAGAAACAGGACATTTATATGATATTGTTATATGGTAAATGACTGGATGCAGCTGGTAAAATCACTTTAACAATGCTAATTAACTTTTCCGTGTAATAAATGTCAGAGTTTACAAGCGACGTATCCAACTGTGTCACTCAACTGGGAAAATGGCCGTCTGGCTGGATCAGTGATTTTGGCAGAACCTGGTCCCACTGGGCCGCGTTACAATGTGAGCCGCTCTCATGGACTTATGAAACACTGATGCTATTTCTAGTGCGACGGACCCTGAGCTGTGATTCGTTCTGGTGTCTGTGTACGAGCAGAACATTTTGTGTGTATGACGGCTTTTGTTTCAGGTGAGCGGAGCGTCGAAGCGGAGGCCGACGACCCCCAGTGCTGCTGGGAATGTGGTGTCGCGCTCCTGCTGTGCTGGAATGATGACTCCAGAGTCGATCCGCTCTCGCTGCAGTTCGACAGTTTGGCTCTTTGTTTTGCTTCTTACTGGTTCTACTGGTTCAGTCACTTTCTCTCGGGGATAAACCGAAGCACTCCCTGTCAGCAGCACCTTGTTCTTGAGCTTTCGGAGGCGGACTGAAGCGGAGCAGCTTGTGCAGAGCGTGCACCTACCTGCTCCTGTGCTTCTTTTATTACATTTTACTAAAGCAGACAAAAGAAAACAACATGACCTCAGAACAAAGTGGCTTCACAGAACAGTTCTGCTGTTGGTTCTGTGTACCACCTCGGTTCTGTCCTCATCATCTGCAGTGAAGGTGACCCATATCTGCTCCTTTCTGGAGAAAGATTCCTCCTCTTCCTCGGGGGAAAATTAATTTTCCATTACACACGGTGCACATCCTTACTGCTCCATACTACATCTGTACTTCATTTAAGACGCAGGTTCCTCTGGGAACCAGTTCTTTGCTTTTTTTTCAGACACCCAGTAGAATTTCTCCAAAATTATCAGACGGTTAAAAACAACTGTTATCTGAAACAGTTTCGTTATCACCACTTCTGAAGCAGATTTATGACTTGGTTGTAACTTGGTATGTATATTAGTCCAGTACAAATTCTACTTGACTGCAGGGAAATTCTTGACCTAGCTATTTTATAAAACATTTTTTTAATGAACTAGCGATAAACACAAGTACAGCTGAAACTAGGGGTGTACCGGTTCTGAAACTGAGGCAGCTTGGATCCCACAACCTACATTGTAACAGCAGCTCGCTGGCGCCCACATATTTAAAGTAATATCACAGAAATCTGATATTTTGTGTCCTGTCACTTCTTTGTCTGCAGCTTTTACATTAAAGTGATCAGACCTGGTGAGGCGTTCAGGGACAGTGCAGAGTGAGGTTGTGTGATTTAATAAATCCCAGCACAAGAACAAGTCGTGTATTTGGCGCTGAAACAAATAGTTAATTCAACTATTTTAATGATTATCGTTTTTCATTTCAGTTCAGTTTACTTAGGAGTATTTCTGTAGTATTAGTACTCTGAGTAACTTACTGAAGTCCGAAGAACGTGTTTTTATCCAAACATAATGTTTCAGACCCAACTATGTTTTTTTTCTTCTTTTTATCTTTCTAGTTTCTTTGAAGCAGAAACAAAAACAAACACACAAAAGCGACTCTTGTTTCCTGATTTAGTGAGGTTTAGTTCCTGGTACGACTCGGTTGATAAGGGTCATAATTCACGCTGAGGTTAAGCTTATCTCTCCAAGATCAGCCACAGTCAACCCCGCCTCTGACCGACCAGGAGGAACCGCAGCAAAGATCTGATCCCTCACAGGCTTCTCACCAGCAAATAGATGGTGTTTGTTGGAGCCTAACAGGAGACGCCTGTGCTGGGAGGGAGCTCAGACCAGCAGCAGGACACTTAAAGAGTTCACAGCCGTTAGTCGGTGACATGAGGTCGTGTTTGACTGGTTTCACGTTGACCTGTGGGGAGATGAACAGGCTTTTCCTGTTCTACGTCCCGTTTGTAGAGACCTTTGCATTCCTCAGTTCCTGCATGTGAAGGTGGAAGGACAGCAGAGGTGCAGCTCTGCAAACTGGAGTTAGTGAAGATGATTGTGTGAAATGTTCCAGTTATTGTAGTTTGACGTTTTGACCATTTCTTAATGTAAAGATGGTGAAGGTCACCTCACTGGGCACAGAGCGTCGGGAACAATGAACTCGGATGATTTATTTAGAGTATCATTACTACAGTGGAGAAAACCCAGATCAGATATCAGATGTAGACGTACCCATTATTCTGATTTTCACTGTGGTGTAGATGATATTATTGAATTTTAGTAATTGATCCGTTAGTTTGTCCACTCTGTAATGATGGAGCTGATTTTAACACCTTATGTGCCGTTTAAAATCTACTAACATATTTTCACACCAGGGATCAGTGAAGTCTGACTGTAGTACTCAGACTAACGGTATAGTAACTACAGTTGGCAGTGTAATGGAGTACAAGTACAATATTTGCCTCTGAAATGGAGTAAAATACAAATAGAAAGTAGGAATTTCATAAAATTGTGTTTTAGTATGCTGAGTAAATGTACTTGGATACTTTTCGCGACTGCAGTATTTTAAAGTAGCCTTTGTTCTGCACTGTTGGCTGAGGAACATCTGCTGCTTTACATCTGGTCTCATTCAGCGGACGCCCTCGTGTCTCGGCTCTTGTCTGTGTGTTTGGATTCACAGTCGTATGTAGATATTAACATTCGGTCCATTTGGCAACGTGTTTTTCTCAGAAATGTGTTTAAATCTGTAGCATCATAAAAAAAATGGTTTTGCAGTTTCGTAAACTGTGAAACTTTACTATGATGACAAATGTATTTTCCATGTTTAGATGCTGTTCTGACAAACACTCTGTCTTCTCTTCTCCCAAACAGCCACCATGTCAGACGCAGACAAGTTCCTGTACGTGGACCGTAATCTGGTCAACAACCCGCTGGCACAGGCTGACTGGGCCTCCAAGAAGCTGGTATGGGTTCCCTCAGAGCGCCTGGGCTTCGAGGCCGGTTCGGTGAAGGAGGAGCATGGAGACGAGTGCGTGGTGGAGCTGGCGGACTCTGGGAAGAAGATCAAAGTGAACAAGGACGACATCCAGAAGATGAACCCTCCCAAGTTCAGCAAGGTGGAGGACATGGCCGAGCTCACCTGCCTGAACGAGGCCTCCGTGCTGCACAACCTGAAGGAGAGATACTACTCTGGGCTCATTTATGTGAGTAGGGAGAGAACAGATCACACACCAGTGTTATTTTAGGTCTGTGAAAGAGCTGAACACACACTGAGAGCGACCAGTTCCCTCTTTGTTTCCCATCATTCCCTGCTGACCTGTGGTAGAGGGATTCCTTATAGTAGTTATTACATGTTACAGATACAAATATAATTTACTTTTTCCAAGCCTGGTTCAGAGCCAGTGTTTCATTTACTGGACTAGAACCAAGAACTGGATCAGAGGCCGAAGGCTGGACCGTCCTGACCGACAGAATCAACTAAAAGTTTATTGTAAACATAAAAACCAGGGTATCATCTATTACAGTTTAGCAGAGTGACTGATGCTAGGTAAAGCTAAAGCTACGTTCAGGCTCTAAGTGTATCAGGCGTAGTGAGGATGAGGAGCCAGAACAGGCTCGTGCAGTCAGGAGACGACGTGTTTCTTGCTATGCTCAGCGTTAGCTTCGCTCTGAAGCAGGGACGTTTGGCGGAGAAGCAAATTGGTTCTAAAAGGCTGAACCAACTGTGAACCGCAGCTCATTTAGGGAAGACTGACAGTTTGACCCATATTTCCTAAAACATTATAATTATTGATTAAAACTGTTTATTATCAAGCTGATGTCATGTAAATCTCCATCTAATTCCAGCAGCTCTTTATGTGGACAGATTCCAATCAGCTCTACTAAACTCTGCCTGTTGTTAGGGTTAGGATTTAAAAATCTAAAAAAACCTAAATGGGTTAAGTTGGATTTTTTTTTAATCAAAACTAAAAAGTCCAAACACTGATCAGACAGTGAAGGAGCCACAGGAGAAACTTTCACTGAAGTCTCTAAATGTAGCGACACAGCACAGGAAGGTCGTGTGACCACACGCCGCTGCTAAAACAGGCAGCGTCTATGGTCATCGCTGTGTTAGAGCCACAGATAAAATTAAAACCTCAATCAAACACAACAGAATCACATTGAACACGAACTAAAATCACAGCCTTTTGCTCTCTCATAATCTCTCGGGCTGCGATCACGACTTCGTCATTTGATTGTCCAGCACCGCTCTACCGAGCAGGTGACCACATTTAAAATCAGACGCTCGTGATGTGACGCATTTTGTTGCTCACAATTATTTAATTACTAATAAAGCTTCACTGTGTAAGAGAATTCATGGTGTCGCTGCACAGAAACACGCTGACGGTGTGCAGGCGCTGTTTTCCCACTGTGTTTGGAGTTATTGTGTAAACAGGAAGCAGCGGGGAACAGTGTCGTATGAGCGACGTGAGGAAAGCAGGGAGCGGCGTCTGAGTCCAGTTTTTACAGAGACTGACATGGAATGTAAATTGTTTTGTAACTGCTGTTACGGCCCCGTAATTAATGGTATTTATCCTCCATGTTCTGGGCTGGGAATGGTTCGGACTCTTTGACTCTGTGCTGTGACCCGGTCATATCAGCACGGCTCATTGTCCCCTCCCTGAGAAAGCCTGGGCCGTGATTGGCTCGAGAGGCTCCAGGCGCTGCAGCTTCTCTCTGGGGAGAGCGGGTGTGCAACAGGGGGAGAGCTGGCTGGAACAGAGCTCGCAGTCAGGATGAGTCCAGATGCACAAAAGATTTAATGCAGAGGAAGAGGAGGGTTTACAAGCCCAAACAGAAGGTCATTCCTCTATATGAGACTCAGCTAAACTGTCGAAGCTGCAGCGCTGCAGTTCAGAGGTCACTCTCCAGTTTAAACTCATCAGGGTGGGGTCCACGTTGCATAACAGAGGAGAGAAACTAATTGGTTCAGGAGAAACTTGCAGCTCAGGAAATCTGTGCAACTTCTCCATTTTATGCAACAACAAAGTTCAGAGGAAGCACATTAAGATATGAAACAATCCCAGCCCTGATCCTGCTAATTAAACGCTCTCTGATTTGTCTACCATCACTGTTTCCTCCTTCCATCTTTCACGCTCTCCTGTTTCCGTTCTGCAGACGTACTCTGGCCTCTTCTGTGTCGTCATAAACCCCTACAAGAACCTGCCCATCTACTCAGAGGAGATTGTTGAAATGTACAAGGGCAAGAAGAGGCATGAAATGCCTCCTCACATCTACGCCATCACTGACACGGCCTACAGAAGCATGATGCAGGGTAAGCCGCCGCCCCTACTGTGAGGTACCGTTGACGCACACAGGAAACTAAAAGGTTAAACTGAACTGAATCATTTAGCTGCAGAACCGATGGTACACACTGGACAGATGTTTGTCTCTTAGTTCTGCGGAGTTTGGACCAAACTGAGTCGGTGAAGGATCAGCTGCTGTTTGTCTGCAAAGAGAATAGGTGTTAAACATTCACTAGGTACTGTAGCACTGTAGTACAGTAATACTGTAGCACTGGCTGCTTGTTTGCATTAGTACATTGAATCTAATGCAGTTCAAGAGAAATAGGATGAAAATGAGACAAATGTTTGTAGAATCTTCTACAGCACTTTTCAAAACTTAAATTACAAAGTAGCTGCACACATGAAGAATTAACAGAGCAAATAAAACAAAAGTAGAAACTAATCACTAAATGTGATTAAAATAAAAAGTGTTTAAGAAGGTTCAACTGTCCTAGTTTCATTTTCTTGGGTGATTCATTCCGGAGCTGGTAAAGGTCGATCACCTCTGTCAGACAATCTCAGGGTGTGTCAGGTTCAAACTCTAAAGTCAGACGAATGTGATTTGATGATTTATCTGACCCAGTGGCTTCAGAAAATAAAACCCTGTAACATCAAGAAACTGTAGCTCACAACAAACTTTCTAGAGCAGCTTGAGAAACTCTTTTTCTGCTGCACTGATGAGGCTCAATTCAAAACTATAAGACACGTTTTAAAACAGCCGAGGCTCATATGGAAACTGTCCTGACACTTTCACCTTTAATGCACATTCAGTAAAAGTGATGGAGGCTAAACTTCAGTCTCTGTTTTGCTGAAAAATAATAAAAAATAATTTGAAATCAAACTGTGCACATAACGTCTCCATCACCTTTAAAACGCAGTAGGAAGATGTGCTGCTCCCTTCTGTCCTCCTCCTGCAGTCTTCAGACCAGTTAATTAGTCACTTCGAAACCCGGCAGCTCTTTTTTCACTCGCAGGAAGCCGGATATCGACTTCCTGTCTGTGGTTGTTTGCACTTCCTCTTGTATACACCGTGCGCTGTGGCGATAACTCGCGCTCATTAAGATCACTCTGAACTGTGCAGAAGCTCCATAACCGACTGAACGTTTTTTCTTTTGCAGATCGTGAAGACCAGTCCATTCTCTGCACGTGAGTTTCACACAGATGTCACATCGCCTCGTGTGTTTTTAAATCCCGAACGTCTGATTCTCTCTGTGCTGCTGCTGCTTTAATTTTCCGTATGTGTCTCGTGCAGAGGAGAGTCTGGTGCTGGGAAGACGGAGAACACCAAGAAGGTGATCCAGTATCTGGCTCACGTGGCCTCCTCTCACAAGACCAAGAAAGACCAGGTCAGTCCTACCTCCCATCACCCTGTGACATCCTTTTACCTCCCTCACTTCATCCCTCACTTCTCTCCTGTCAGCTCCTATGTTCATCATTTGTAGGTGAGACGAGCTTTGAAAAGACGAAATCACTCATTTCTCACCACAGTTTATTGTGCGTGTGCACACAACTGTTAATGCGTCATTTCATTTCACCGCTCACAGTATACAAACAACCCGAGGACGCCCTGTGCAGTGTCACTAAAATGTTAAAGAATCGCTGGATTATTTTTGAGCTTTTAAAATCAAAGGTTTGAAGCAGACTGTGAACTACACTCTCCGACCTCAGCGCTGCTAAAAGTCTAAAAAGTTCTGTTAAAAGTTTTCTAGAGTTAATTCAACAAATTCAATGATTTAGTTGTTGTAAGAGGATCCATCACTGGTCTTCTTACACAGTGGTGCAGCATTAGGGCATCAGCTGCTGCTTGTGTGTGTGTGTTGCATTCAGGGACAGCACAGAGTGTAGGTCATCTGTGTCTCAAGAGCCACAACTCCAAGGAAATAGCAAAGCAAGATCCGATGCCTGAACTGTGAATTAGGAGAATCTTTTCTCTGAATACAAGTGGGTAAATAAAAATGGTGCAAAGCCCATTGCAGCTAGTTAGATTAGATAAACAGATTATCTTAGATGAGATTAGATTGAACTTTATTAGCCCCAAGTTGTAAATTCATGTGTCAAAGCAACAGAGTAAAAACTACACTAAACACAGAATAAATACAAAACATAGTACAAAAATACACAGTAGTACTAATGATGGTAACATGTTAACAAGTGTAACATTAATCTCTTCCCTTCTTTATTTTTGAAATACTTGTTTTTCTGTTTCAACTTTAATCTTGGACATATTTATTGTTGTTAAAATGCAGTTAAACCAGGATTATAATTTATAATTTTAAAAATGTAAATAATATTTAACAATAATAATAATTATATTATAATTCTTCCAGAGCTTTGTCTACAAACGAAGGTGTTAATTATGTTTCCTCCATTTAATTACGTTTTAGTGACACTGTGTCGGG
>OMLM01010133.1:0-10577 GCA_900302695.1 Helostoma temminkii | reverse complement strand
CATGCTTTTGATTTTTATTCTTCTTTCAACTGGATTTTCACTGTTTATTTTAATTTGATGTTTGGTTGATTTACATTTACGAGACACTTTATTGGGTACACCTGTTTAACAGTAAATACAAATAATCACCCAATCATATGGCAGCAACTCAACGTATTTAGGCATATAGACATGGTCTAGACGATCTGAAGTTCAAACTGATCGTGGCGTGGCTGCAGGTGTATTTCAGAAACTGCTGATGTACAGGAATTTTCAAAAAACGTTGCCTGAGGAGTCTCCATTTTCTGCTGCAACCTTTGGATAAAAATTTGGCGTATATAACCTGTAACATGATCCTACTGTGTAGCAGGGCTTCATGCTCTTGACAGTGGTTTAATGGTGTGGGGGATATTTTTTATGTCACACTTTAGAGCCCTCACTATCAAAAGGCTAATCATGTAAAGGCCGCAGTCTGCCTGAGTGTTGTTGCTGACTGTCTCCACCCTATTATACCCACAATGTACCCATCCTCTAAAGGATAATGTGCTGTGTCTCAAAGGTAAAATCATGTCTACCTGGTTTCTCAAACATGACAGTGAGTTCACTGAACTCAAATGGCCTCGCCAGCCAACAAATCTCTAATCCAGTACAGCACATTTGGGATGTGCAGCCAACATTCAGCAGCAACTGCGTGATGTTGTGTCAGTAGTGACCAAAATCTCTTAAGGAAGGTTCTTAGCAGCTTATTGAATCTGTACCAAGAGTTAAAGCAACTATAAAGGCAAAAGTCCAACCCAGTACTAGCAAGGTGTACCTAATAAAGTGACTCATGATTGTATATCGACCTTTTGTTTTTGTAATTTTATTATACCATTAAAACCTAAATTAAACTAATAAGGTTTCCCACAGTTATGATGTTACCATATGAGGCAGAATGATTTTCCATTTATTCAACTTCTCAATTCAGCTGCTGCGTGGACTTTACTACCCTCCCATATTCTCACATCATGTCTGATGACAGTGGCCAGGGGATCTGTCACACCCATGAAATAAGTGGTTTAATTTTTGTTTGCTCTTTTCCTCACTCTTCTTTCATTTTCTAACTGATCTCTGTCGCCAGTATACTGCCAGTATGGCTGGCTGACTAGCTGCTGACGAGCCCACCATGGATTGTATCAAAACAACAAGTGTTACACTAAAGTTCAATATTGTTTTCAGTTCGTCCCCTTAACCAAACTGTCCAGTGTACGTAAGATTAATTTTATTCCCCTCTTTGGTTTCCAAAAGCCCGTGTTTTTGTGTCTCCTTCTGCTAGATGATAAAGGTTTTGCAGTATAACAACCCTCAAAGCGCCAGTGTCTTTCTACCACCACCAGAGGTCTGTTGTATTTCCTATTATTGCCCATTGATTGTGTGTTACTGTCCAAATTCAGCTGTCTTAGTGGGTCCAATAAAATAGAGGTGCTGTTACCTCAGACCCAAATTTAGTCCTTGTAGTTACATGTTCAACAACTTCTGATTATACATGTTACTTACAGAAATCAAACTGTGTAGACACCTTAAAATAGACGTCTTCCATTTGATCAAGAAGCTTTTTGTTTTAGCACATTTCTTTTAGATATTATGAAATATCTGCGGGAATGTCTAACGTCCACACTGTTTGCCAGGATTCACAGGACAGTTCAGATGGCATCCCAACTGCACCCCGCATGACGGGCAGCCTGGTGTCAGACCGCAGTCATGATGACATTGTCACCCGAATGAAAAACATAGAGTGCATAGAGCTAGGACGTCACAGACTGAAGCCCTGGTACTTCTCACCATACCCACAGGAACTCACCGCATTGCCCATTCTCTACCTCTGTGAATTCTGCCTCAAGTACCTCAAAAGCCTCAAATGTCTCCAGAGGCATTTGGTAAGCATCATTAGCATGTGACCAGATAAAGAACTTAATTTCTGTCTGTTTGGATTGTTGCACAGTGCTCTCACCCTCTTGTTTCTATCCATCTTTGACAGACAAAATGCAATCTGAGACATCCTCCAGGCAACGAGATCTACCGCAAAGGCACCATCTCATTCTTTGAGATTGATGGCAGGAAAAACAAAGTTAGTGTCTATATTTTTTTATTTATATTTGTTGCAACACTTTTTGTTTTTCTTATGTTTTCATAATGTCTTTTTTATTTTCCAGATGTATTCCCAGAACCTGTGTTTACTTGCCAAATGTTTTCTGGACCACAAAACCTTGTATTACGACACAGATCCTTTCCTTTTCTACGTAATGACGGAATATGACTCCAAAGGCTTCCACATAGTCGGCTACTTCTCTAAGGTACTGATATGGGCTTTTTGATAGCTAATGCCATTCTTTTGAGAACTGGGAGGCCAGTGCTTAAGTTAAAAGGCAGATGTGTTATTTTTGTTTTAATTTTTGCATCAGATGAAATATAATATAATATTTGTAATTTAGTAATTACAAATTGAACACAAATATACTTAACTACTTAAATGAGCATTTAAGCATTTAAATAACTTTTTAAATAACACAGCTGACTTACATTCTGTATTGTTCCTTAACACTGCACCAGCGCTGCGGCCGTAAAAAAATTATATTCATTGGCCAATCCATCTGTCTGACATTTATAATTAATCAACATTAACCGATACAGTTGACCACTAACTGATACAGTACAGATGTACAGTCTAGTCTTAACAGCCTGGACCAGACCTTTGTCCAGTCAGGGATTTTCAGATATAAACTTTTTTTTTAAATTTTCTGAATGCAGGAAAAAGAGTCGACTGAAGACTATAACGTCGCCTGCATCCTGACTTTGCCTCCTTACCAGCGTAGAGGCTACGGCAAACTGCTTATTGAGTTTAGTAAGTGTGTTTTCAGAAACTTTGTTCAGTAAATGGCTCTGTATGCAGTGTCTTTTGGTAATTTCTGTGTTCACCTTGTCTGCTAATTGTCTGCTCACTGCGTGGCTCTGGCAGGTTACGAGCTGTCTAAGGTAGAAGGAAAGACAGGCACGCCCGAGAAGCCACTGTCTGACCTCGGTCTTCTGTCCTATCGTTCCTACTGGTCCCAGACCATCTTGGAAATTCTCATGGACCTTAAACCTGACAACGGAGAAAGGCCACAGATCACCATCAAGTATGTGACTATTAGTATTTTCTTCAACCTTTCATTTTATGTCATGAATCGTTTACAAAATGGAAATTTGACCATTTTTTACTTTATTTGTACCCACAGTGAGATCAGTGAGATCACAAGTGTAAAGAAAGAAGATGTCATTTCAACACTTCAGTACCTCAATCTGATCAATTATTACAAGGTGAGGGGACCTGTGTTGTGTCATTTGACTGATTACCAACCTCCATGTCCAAAAGTCAACTAAAAGGAAATTGATTAATAAAGAAAAGTATTTTATTACAAAATTTACAAAACTCTGAACTTAACCCTCAACTCAAATGTCATCAGAATTAGTTTCTTTAAATTTATATTTACTTTTTTATGATTGATTGTTTATATACACTGCTCAAAAAATAAAGGGAACACATAATCATTCCAATGTAAGTCTGAAGTCCATCACACTTCTGGGATATCAACCTGTCCAGTTTGGAAGCAACACTGATTGTGAATCAATTTCACCTGCTGTTGTGCAAATGTAACAGACAAAAGATGGAAATTAGAGGTAATTATTAAGACAACCCCTATAAAGGAATGGTTCTGCAGGTGGTGGCCACAGACCATTTCCCTTTCCTCAGCCTTTCTGGCCGATTTTTGGTCACTTTTGCCAGTGTCCTCACCACTAGAGGCAGCATGAGGTGGTGTCTGCAACCCACAGAAGTTGCTCAGGTAGTGCAGCTCATCCAAGATGGCACATCAGTGCCCACTGTGGCAAGAAGGTTTGCTGTGTCTCCCAGCACAGTGTCAAGAGCAAGGAGGAGATACCAGGAGACAGGCCTGTACACCAGACAGCCCCCACCACGTGAGATGTGGAGGGGGCCGTAGGAGGACAACAACCCAGCAGCAGGACCACTATCTGCTCCTTTGTGCAAGGAACAGGAGAAACACTGCCAGGGTCCTACAAAAACCATTTCCCAAACTTGAATCTAATCGAGCACCTCTGGGACTCGGGAGAACATCTTATTTTTTATTATCTCATCAGGAGCATGCCCAGACGTTGTAGTGTAAGAGATGCATACAGGCACGTGGAGGCCACACACACTACTGAGCCTCATTTTGAATTGTCTTGAGGAATTTCCACGGAAGTTGGATAAGCCTGTGATCTGACTTTTCCACTTTTATTTTGAGCATGATTCTGAATCCAGACCTCTATTGAGCATTCTTATATCATTTTATGTAATGAATAAAGATTTTTAATTATTTTATTCATCGAGATCTAGGATGTGTTGTTCCCTTTATTTTTTTGAGCAGTGTATGTACTTCCGTTACCACCATTGTCATCTAATACTTTTGTTGGAGGGCCTTGCTTTATTAGTAGTTATTTTCTGGCCCATTTATCTGTAATTACCAATTCATTTAGGTTATGACGCAAATGTTATGGGTTTGTCCTGACATAATGTGCTAAAAACAGTGTCAGTGGAATTTATGATCAATCGAAAGTCCAAAGCCAAAGTTAGTATTGAGAATAATAAACATTAAATAACTTCAACCTAAAGATCCTGATAATGAGGAAAATATATTTTTGTGAAGTTTAATTAGATTTTTTTTTAATGAGGAAGGATGTTTGATTATAGTTGATGGTTATGAATTGATAAATAAAATGAACTGTGACCATTGACTAAAGTTGTGTACAATGTGCTGTAGAGATTATGAAATAACTTGTAACTTGTGTTGTCATTTGAATCCAGGGTCAGTACATCCTGACGCTTTCAGAGGACATTGTGGATGGACATGAAAGAGCAATGCATAAGAGACATACGCGCATAGATTCTAAATGTCTTCACTTCACACCTAAGGACTGGAGCAAGAGGGGCAAGTGGTAGAGTCAAGATCATAGGCCTGAAGCAAATGGTGGATCAGATAAAGTTTTCTGTTTGTTTTTGTTTTTTTTAAACTGTCTAATTGAGAACCTTGAAACCTTTTTGTACCCAGGACTCCTCTTCATATAAGAAACAATGAACATGAACCTACTCGAGATGAGGAAGCTTTTATTGTGAATATTCTTTATATATTGTGAAATTAAAAAGCTCTCAAACTTCAGCACATTAGAGACTTGTAAACAGTGAACCCACCAAAAAAAATCTAAAACACACCTTCTACTGTGTAAAATATCCTGTTTGTGACCGAAATGGTGCATTACAAGTTGGACAAAATGTTTTTAATATTGTAAATTAAAGCCAAAATGACCAACATATGGATCGCCTATAGAAAACAACATAGTGGTTTTATGGATAAAAAAAAAATCCACATTATGTAAGAACTCCAAAAGTGTTTTTCTTCTTCTTTGTAAAATATAAACATAAGGGTAGGTTTTTGTGTACTTCTGTGTCTGCCACACAAAGTAAAATTTAAATGTTGTGATGAGAATTATTTCCCAGAGAGGAATTTGTAAACGTGGGCCAGCAGAATTACTTTTAATTATATAGAAGTCATTAGTTTTCTCACAACTCGTATATAAGAAATCTTAGCAGGTAAATAATGTATTAGACTTGCAGCACTGATGTGACAGTAATGTCAAAAAACAGACAGTACCCGTTGACATAGACTGTCGTTGCATTTACACACACACCTGTTAATCATGGGTTAATGAGATACAGTTAGATTCTGATGGTGTATAGAGATAAAAAAGCACAAGAAATCACATCTGTTTTTAGCGTGACGCCTGCTCATTCAGTCACATTTTAACACAGTTTTCATTCTGTTTTTTCTTTAGTGGCTCAGTTTTAATATTTTAACAGAAATGTGCTCACAATTCCCGTACGTAGGACCAAGATTTTATTATCCGCACTCACTTG
Organism: Helostoma temminkii; assembly: GCA_900302695.1. Classification (NCBI taxonomy): domain Eukaryota; kingdom Metazoa; phylum Chordata; class Actinopteri; order Anabantiformes; family Helostomatidae; genus Helostoma; species Helostoma temminkii. Next base: position 4,612 of record OMLM01010133.1, on the reverse strand, counting down.
TTAGTGTTTATATTCAAACAAAGAGGCAGAGTTAATTTGATGGGCGCACGCACAAATTTAAAATTAGACCTACAGTGATGCTGCTTAAGAACCGTGTGGTCAATTCAGGTTTATCTCTAACAACAGTAGTGCTGCTTTTCATTTCTTTTTATTTTAAATAGTTGAAACTATTTATATTCTTTGATCATTCAGGTGAATCTTCCTTCCTCTTTTCAGATTATACACTGTTATGATCCTCTGCACAGTGTGCAGTCACTTCCCCAAGTTAAACATTTTCCGCTGTTTGTACATACTCAACCTGATTGTAAAAATGCTTAGAAGACAGAAGCCATGTTGAACTGTTAGAGAAATGTAAAATTTGTGTACAGTTGTCTTTCTTTTTTTACTTGATGTAAACTAACATGCTGCACAATATTAACAGAAGACCATATAAGTGAGATCTTACTTTCAGTTTTGTGTTTTATGTTTACATGTCAAGAAGGATGTTGAATTTATCCTGTTGAAATTTGGTATATCTTTATGTAAAACCCAGTTGAGAGTATAAATGTTTGGTATGGAAAAACATGTTGAATTGGTTTTAAAAAACGGGAAAAAACACCTTTAAAAACCCCAAAAGATGTCTTTTAATGTGTAACTTTAAAAGTAAGCCTTCTATGTCCGGTTTACTCAAAGACAGAGGATTGAGAACCAGTTTCCACTGTACATACAGGTAAGAAAGCGTAAACTGCATTAATAACAGTACTATTACTATCAAGTTACAGAATTGGTTAATGAATATTAAAATCCAAATCCTGCAGTTTGATGACTCTATCACATGTTGAGAATAGTTCAGTGCAGCAAACATGTTTAGATGCTGCTTACCTGTTATCTGGAATGTGATTTTTAAGATTTGTTGAGTTAAATGTATTTTTTAAATGTTACAAGAAAATCAATGTAGTGCAGCATTAAAAGGCCGAGCAGAACTTCTGTACAGTTTTAATTAGCTTGTACAGAATATAGTTTGTCCACCAGGGGGAAGCAGCTTAAACCTCCATCACTGCACAAAAATTACATTAAAAAACTTAAAAGCACAGGCTAAAATTAGGCAGGAGGCATGTAAAATGTATTAGTGCAACCTGACCATTGTGATTTTATTACTGGACTGAGTAAATGTGAACAACAAATGGACACCTGCGGTGAATCAAATCTGGTAACCCAAGCTACAAGATTAAATAACCAAAAATATGATCCTAACTTCATTATGTCACAACTGACTTTCCCAGATCAGTTCAAGGCTGCTGTTGACCCCACATCTTCCCAGCTGGCAGGACGAGGTAGGCAGAGAGTTGACAGCACTGGCTCGCACTTAATGGGGTAAACCTTAATTAGCGTTATGCTGATGCCGTTTGATGTCTGTAATTCAGGGTTGAGTTTTCTTATAGTTTGCAGAGGTTATGGTGAAGCCTCACCCAACATTACATCTCACCTATTTACTTTGTGCACCTGGCAGAGTCACTGAGTCCCCATGAGGACAGAGAGGAATTTCACACTGATCTAATATCCTGGCCACATTACTCATTTGGGCAGTCTCCCTGACATCCAGGGCATTCCTCATCCTGATTCCTGACTGGTGGCAGACTGTGTAATCTGGATCTGAGGTCTCAGACCATTGTGTATTTAAATTCTGGTTTCAGTTGCTGTTACACATATGGGCAGGCTTATATGTAGAGCTAAAACATTTAGTTTAGTACTAACTATTTTTAAAATTGAGCCAGTTTTTTAAGTAAAACTTCTAAACGGTCTTTGTCTTTTATGATGTTATTATGATATAGTGAAACTCAGTCACTATGTGCCTGAGAAATTTGTAATCCAGCCTGCTTTCATTTTTAGATAAAACACTTCATAAACTGATGAAGAAAATAGAGTTTGCTAGTAACCTTAATGTGCTGTTAGATTACTCAGAACCATACATTAACAGCTACGATGGCAAAAAGATCTTTATTGTTTCAAACTGCCTGTATCCAGCTGAAGTCTCTGACATATCTGTCACAATCTTTTAGAAAGACCTCTGTTTAGCTCAGTAAAGGTTTTAATAATCACCACATGGTGTCACTGTACAACTCATTGCTGTGAAGTATTTTTGTTACTAGAGTAACCAAAGTGACCTTTGGTGTGACAGTTTGTGAAGCTCAGAGGATTCACACCATCACACATCACGCTCCAGTAATGAAAACTATACATGTGAGTAACTTTATGTATCATAAGTAAGGTATATATTGTATTGGTGGAATCAGAGTGGGATTCTTGTATCAGTCTTAAAATTATGAAGAATATGATTTGTATTGTATTTAGTTAGCTTAGATCTGTTTGGTGCAGTTCAAGGCAACAAACCTCCAAACATCTCACACTGAGGTATGCTTGTTTTTAAGAAAGCAGGTTAACCACTATCAACTAGTGCCTCTGTTTTTATTTTTCTTATCTCTTCAACACACACACCCCCAGCAAGGCAGACTTCTCCTCCTCCCCGCCCCCAGCCCCTGACCAGAGCCGCTGACCTGGTAACGCACGCGGCCATATGGTACGGCCAGGACGAGACTCCACACAGTAATTAGGGGGATGGTGCCGGACACTTGGCTCTGCTGCAGTGCAGGTTAAGCAGCATGATTCATCTTCTGAGCCTAAATGGTTTATCCAGCTTCACAGGTGAGTGTTTTTAAAAGGTGGTGCGGTGGCTTATAGGGAAGGTAAAGGCTATGTTGTTATACTCCTGCACTCTTGTTGCTCTTAAGCAGGTTGATTTTTGGTCTCAACCCACAATGAGTACGTTTGGGGAGTACACAGAGGTCTCTACAAATAATCACAGTCTCACACAAACACAAACACACGCAGCCATTATCACCCGCTGCCCCACAGTCTGCATTTAAGCCTGCTGTGCAGAAATGTTGGTTGTGTCACAGAAAAATTAGACTTTGAATGTTTGTGTTAGTTAAAAACAGAGAGAAATTATGGCTATGACTATCTTATAAAACATTGTATCAGCATCTAATCTGTCACATTTCTTGTTGTGCATGTCATGGTGTTATATGAGAACAAAGAGCAGTTGATTCAGCAGATTTTTTAATTCATGCCTTTAAGGCATTTTGAATTTCAGTTTAACACACTGAGCTTGGCCACTGCTGTCCGTCGCTGCCTCAACCTCTGACAAGGAGATGAGGAGGGGGAGGAGAGAGAGGCCGGGTAAAGCTGTGTGTGCATGTAACAGGGAGAGGGGAGGAGAAAGAGGGGGTTGGCTTTAGCATGATGTGAATGGAATAGAATCAGCGCAAGAGGGAGAAAGAGGGAGGAGGACAGCACAAATCAACCTGCTTCTTGACTTTAAGAACAGAACAGAAGAGCTGGCAGGCGCGAATCGGGAAGTGTGTGTCCTCTGTTGGTTTATTTTATTTTTGGAGAGAGGAAGAGAACAGCAGACAGGAGGAACTGAAGCAGGAGGAGAAAGAGCCTCACCGTGGAGACAGATAGCAGAAAAATGCTGTCATGGGGAGAGACGGGGAGGTTGTCGGCAGAGAGGAACAGGATGAAACAAGGCAGGGTCGAGCAGAGCTGAAATGTGGAGGTAAGCCTTTTCTTTCTGTATTGAGATTACGGAGAATTCACATTCCAACCTCTCTGTGTCCTCTTTCTGATGGTAATCAATTTAGATTTGCACACCGTGAATGCCACAAACCTCTGTATAGGCATGCATTTGGCCTTGTGTTCACACAATCCATCCAGAGACAATGTATGAGAGCGATAGAGGATGTGAAATAATGGATTATCATATCATCTTCCAGCTTTCCCTCCCTCTGCCTCTCTGCCCATTGTGTTGTTGTCAACCTTAAAAATGCGTTTTGCCCACTGGACTCTCTATATAATATTTACACATAACAATGTATAGAATCCAGCTTGCAACCTTTGTCGCATTTCATCCCCAGCCTTCCCTTACCTCACCTCCTCCTCTCCCAACACTAACCCCCCCCCCATCATCTTCCTGTCTCCCTCCATTGTGCACTCTCCAATGAGGCAGGATTGTCTTTAACGCAGGAGTATGACATTGTCAAGAAGCCACTGCAAAACCATGCTGTTGGGCGCTTGTGGCTGCAGGACCCAGAGATGAGGGCAAGGTGGAGGAAGGGGGAGAGGCGAGGGGAGGGATGGATGGAGAGACACTGATAGAATGGGAGAGGGACAGAGAGAAGGAAGATGCAGGAACAAAAAGAGGAGCAGGATTTATTCCCTATGAATATTTTCAAAACCATCCAAAAAAAAGCCATCGGTCAGGGGTTGTGCAGGGGATTTATGTGGATAAAGAGGATTATAGCACCACTGCATGTGATGTGCACAGACAATGATGGAATGGAGAAGCACAACCGGAATTGGGTGTTGTTTTCAAGGTGGCAGAGAAAATGAGGGATGCGGGAGTCGGGCTCCCCTCCCCTTCTCACCACCCTCACCCTCCTCACCACCTCCTGCACTCTCTAATTTAGGATGGGGCTGTGTGTTTATGAGACATTTGGGTTTCAGGGGCTGTATAAGGCTGCTGATGAAAAAGAAAGGCAGGGATGGAGAGTTTGTTGGGAGTGGGGGGTGGGAG
>OMLM01010132.1:0-20889 GCA_900302695.1 Helostoma temminkii | reverse complement strand
GTGTGTAATGTGCTGTGCAGTTTAAGATGTACGTGTGTGTGTGTGTGTGTGTGTGTGTGTGTGTGTGTGTGTTTGTAGATAGAGAGAGAGAATGGGAGGAAATGGTGTATTATTCTCAGTTAGACGGTGCTCGCCACCCGTCCGTCGCTACGACGCCTCGGGCCTCACACATTACTCTGCCCCTCTTTCCCACAGGACGTCCAGCACACACACACACACACACACACACACACACACACATCAGCTACCTGCTGTCCTGAAAGATGACGGATCACCAACAATCAGAAATCTGATTTCTGTCCTCCTCAGTTTGGCATTGACCACGTTGCGTTTGTGTACATGGGCTGCGTCTATTTCCAGTTTCAGTGGGTTTAAAACCTTTTGCACACTGGCACACACTGTGCCACATGACTGACCGAAGATCAAGGGGTTAAAAGCTTTGCCCTGTTATTAAAGTACAGGCATAAACTCATGTAAGTGAATAGGATTCTTTGGCTCTGTCTCATGTCCACAGAACCTCTGACTGATTCCACAGTTACTCAGTAAAACTCACCTTTATGAACTTTAATTAAAAGGCAGGTAAGGTTTAGTTTAAGGTGTGAAGTCAGCGCTGGTGTCCGGCACTGCTCGGTAACAGGAGGGCAGGAACAGCAGGAGGTGGAACGCTCCAGCAGTAAAATCAGTCTGGTTTAGGTGAAATACTTTGACTTCACTGAACTTTAAGTTTCGATGATATATAATGTCCCAAATCAGTGAGAACACAGGCTGCCAACATTAAAATTGTTCCAGACATAAAAAAAAAGAAAAGAAGTGTGTGTGTGTGTGTGTGTGTGTGTGTGAAGGGGTGAAGAGACATTTATCACCAGCCTCTAATGCACTCCCAGACTGTATGAATGTCTGTTGTTTGAGGATATAATAGTCCATTGTTGTGCCTGAGGAAACCCGCAGACGCGTCCTCTGGGAGCATCGTACTACCAACCTGCAGGTGCAGCACTACTCCACTTCCTTCCTGTCACCTGACTCCTGTTTCCCCTTCAGGAGGTGGTGTAGAGAGGCGGGAGTGAGTGTTTGTGTGTGGAAGCAGTGCAGCTTTTATTACACATGATGCAAATTTTTTTTGTGTAAATTCACTAATCTGGTTTTCTTGACTTAATTGTGTGACAAAACGAGTGGGATCTCAGTGGCCAGTGTCACTGACATTTGTATTTGTTTTAGTCTGAGAAGAATGAAGACAATTACTTTGAAATACAGTCAATACATGTGGAAGACTAAAACAGAAAGTGAAGCACAATCTGGCAAAACAGTGATTAATATTGTGATTATTGTGGATGACGTTGAGAAACGTTGACATGTTGACTTGGTTTCAAGTAAAATATGCATATTAATGATATGATATAGAGTGAATCCTAGAATAAACTTAATCTACTAAACTCTCACTTCTTTTCCACCAAACCATTGCAGGGTCTGTGCGGAGCCAGTGTTTAATTTTGCACTAGTCCTTTGTGTTCCCACAGCCAAAGAACCGGGACTGGGTCAGGGAAACTGGTTCCAAATTAGCACCAACTCTTTGCTGGACTAGAACTAAGAACTGGGTCAGGGTCCGTATCATTAATTAAATTTGTTTAACAACAGCGTGACTGAAAAACATAGCTATTGCTACTTAGCAAGCTAACCGCTAAAGCTAACCTGTTAACAGCCAGTGTTTAGTTTTAACAACAATGAAAACATATACAACATAATCTCTGTAAATTGTAATTACAACAAGCAGCTCATATGTGTTGGACCAGGAGTGTTAGACTCAAACCCAGGAACAATACTTGTACAGAGACACTGTAGTGGTTGTTGTCTCTTAGACCTACCATCCCAACTGCTCAAAGAAGTGTTAGCTTTAATTAGTATTTCCATGTTAGATCAGATTAACTCATCTTTACTAACAGGTTATGTACCTTTAATTTGCTGTAGTTAAACCATTACTTAAAAAACCAACCCTAGCACCAGACCAGAACTACTACTAGTTCTTGCAGGTCGAAAAAGGGGCAGTAGTTTGTTTTGAGAAAACAAGAAGGAGAAAAAGTTGAATAATAATATTAATTGATACTTTATTAATCCCCAAGCTGCCCGTTTGAGGCGCCAAGGGAAACATGAAAGAGATAAAGTGTTGGTCGTTTTATTTCCCACACTGAACACAGCCACAGCAGAGAGACTTTCACTAACAAAGCTTAACAAGTCTTTATGTTGATTGTCTCTACTTGAAAATAGCTGCTAAAAGTAGCAACATGAGACCTGAATTACCCTCACTGCACAGCGGAAGGCAAATTAAGATTAGATTAATCTGGCATCTATAGTAGAAACATATATAGACCCATCTAATGACCCAGCTGCATTCTGCCAGTGTCACTGTTTGGTACTTCATTCATCACTGCAGCTTTTTATAACAAAACCTTCTGTTTGGTTTCCTGAGACATCAGGTGATGTCTCCTCAATCATGACATTATCCTCATCTGACGAGTCCATCACGCATCCATGTTGTGACTACGGAGAGAGGTTGGGGTCAAACTTGGTTGTGTGATTATTTTGCAATAAAAAATAGTAACGTGTGAAAACTCTGACCTCTGACCTGAAAATGAGGATCATGTTCCAGCCCAGCAGGCAGCCTGCAGGCGCACAGCCCCAGAGCCAGATCGTCTGCTGTGTGCAGGTGGACAATTATGGACGTCCACAAATGAGAAATGACTTACAGTTGTATGGGGGATCAACTGGTAAGTTATAGGTACTGAGAGCTGGGGTAGGGTTAGGGATGGGAAGACATGTGAGTAGACAAGATGGCAGCGTCAGGTGAGTACTGGGCTTGGGCAGAGAGAGTGAGAAACACATACACATCAACAACAGATCTTTCCATTGGCACAGATTAGTAGTGCATACCAGAAGCAGAGCAATCATCAAATCCACAGTCCACAATCCTAAGGCCAGGTCCAAAACAGGTAATTGGTCAGGTACACAAACACAAACTGATCAACATCATTTTCTACAATAGAGACAACACAAGTTGAAAGCAGGGCTGCACGGGGCTTCGTCTGTCTGCTAATTATCTTCATTCGGTTAAGCGATCGACCCCAGAAGCTTAAGCTGTCTCAAAGTTATGAGTCTGTTAAACACCTGATGTGTAAGCAACATATGAACACAAGATAAAATATTGAAGAGTGTTTTTGTCACTGAAACAAAAGACAGATGCTACCTTTATCAGTCAGACCCGTTTCACCAGTCACTTGACCTCTGACCTTTCTTCCACTCCATCTAAATAAAGGTTAACGCTAAACAGCAGGTGTCAGATACTGAAGGAGAGCAGCTGAAGACAGAGACGCTGTTAAGAAAATAAGAGTTTGTAGCAGAATCAGATTAACAGAAGCTATTGTGTAGTGGTACCACATTTAGATAGACTATTTCTAAGGTTATTTTAAATTACTAATCCACTAACCTGAGGGAAGAATCCTCAAGAACTCTTTATTTTATCAGTGGAGAAGAGAAGAGGAATTCTCGGCACTGAAGAAGGAGGCCTGAGCCTCTAATCTCCAACACGTCGACACGTACTAGACGGCGTATGGGAACCCTCAGGAATCTGTGTCCTGGTGAGAACGGGCTCAGTATTTCAAGGTGTGTTGTTGACGAAAGGTATGTTCCACAATCTGGACTGTCACATCACACTGAGCAATGATGACATTATGGTGATGGAAACACAGATGTTTGATTCATTTCAAATCAAAAATTTTCACGTCAAATGAATAATTTACCTTGTGAGGACTTGGTTCTGGCACCAAAAGGAAGAACTAAAACCCAGTCTTAATCCTCAAGCAGCTCTTTAAAGGGCCGACGCATCATTTTACTAAAAGCGTTGATGTTTATTTTTGAAATAAAAATAAAAAAGAGGGTAGAGGTGTTGCAGATTTCTTCCAGTCTTTCCTTATCTTTCTTACCCACAGTCGTCCTCCTGTGCTGATACGTTTAGTCTGGTTTGAACTTATCAGGGGCAACACCCAGTCTGGAAATGCAAGCCATGCCTTTCACTGCGTGTTCTGTTTCGCTGTTAGTTGGCACCGTTTTCTCCATCATCTTTACCACATGTTGCCGAGAAAACCCTCACGTATACACGTGAGAGCGGCTCTGTTCTCTCAGACGTTCGTGACACCTCAGATGGCTTTAAGACTTAACATCGGATCAACACACACGTTCCTGCTACTGCTCATATTACACCACACATATACAGAGGACAGGATGTCTATCAGAGGCACATAAATAAAGTGTCACAGTGAGTTGAGCTAATTCTTGGTTTTAGTCTCTGTGAAAATAGCAAATATAACAAGTAACGGCTTTATCCTTTAACAGCAGTGAAACACTGCAGGTCGTCAGGTCAGCCTCTTGGTTCTGCTGCCTGCAGGCCCACTCCTCCTCAGGAACGTGACCCGGCTCATTGCAGCCTCCTGACCCTACACGTTCCACTCAGTCCGTCTGTGTGTGCGTGTTGACATTTGTGGCACATTCTAAAGAGAGAAAGTAGGTGTGGGAAAGACCTGCTCGACCATCTCTGACTCTCCACGACACACACACTCTCACACGCGGTCAGCTGATCCAACTCCCCCAGCTCTCCCAGGACTTTATCTGTGTGTGTGCGTTGTCTCAGAGCAGAGCTTCTGGGAAAGTCTCCTCTTTAAAGTCTTTAATATTTAGTTTTAATTAAAGGAAATTCTTTTCATTTATCCAGAGTCACTTTTTGCATACTCAGTCCCGATCATGGACAGTGTGAACCATAAACACTGCGATAGTGGTTTCAGTCGTAGAATCTAATGCTGTCAGATAGTTATATTAGCAAACTACCTGTAAACACATGTGACACAGACTCATTCAGCACATGCAGTGTGACATCAACAGTTGTGTAGATTGAAAAAATCTAGAGAGAGAACTTCAAACTGTTGTGTAATTGTGTTTACATGCACTTTTCTCCTGTAGCTCATTTTTTAAATGACAAAACTGGTTTTGGGGAGTTTCTGTGAAGATTCCCAGTCATCCAGGTCATAGTTATCTCAAAGGTTCTGTTGTTTTTAGTTCTTAAAGACTTTTCACCTTCCACCCTGAAGCTTCATCAGTTCAGACTGAAGTGGACTGGAGTAACAGGCTTATAAACCCTGTGGAGCCAGCAAGTCGTTCACATCTTGGCTTTCAAACGGTCCAGCAGTCCATCCGCACCTGAAAGACACTACTCTGAAGACAATGTTCATGTTCAAACGAGGCCTCTGGATGAAAGATCGAAACAAATTCAGAACTAAAAAAACTAGTCCAGTTGCTACTGAACAGAACCTTGGGGAGATCGTCGTATCTCATCACATCCGACTGAAACTTTGCCCATAAAAGTCTAAACTAACTAGTTTTGGATTCAGCATGTTCTTTGTTACAATATCTATTTTTGTTGAGCGTTATTATATTGTCTCAGAAATAAGTGTGATTTGACATTTTAGGTGAAACGCTGCTCACACTACAGCTTCTGTTGCTCTTCTTCTGTTCTGACTAATTTCTGTGACGACTCCAACATTCTTGTAGTCTATGAACAACGTGCAGAAACATGTTTTCTGTGGCTCAGTGCTTCAAACTCAGAAGGAGGAAAATAACTTATTTTTCTAAGTATTTATCTGTAAAACAAACAAAAAAAATACTTTTTTTCAGAGTTAACTAAAATATTTAAACACAATTAATGGCATTAACATGCTTGCATTGAAAAACTGCCATGAAATGTGTCTCTGATGCAGAGTCATATTTCCCATCAGCGTCTATTAATACAGCATGAGAAGAGCTTTGATGGAGTTTGACACTCAGGAAGGGAATGAAGGGGATTTCTTTGTGAGTAAAGCTGTACTTTAAGTGAATTAACATCTTGACCGATGAAAGAAAGGGAGGAAGGGTGAGCGGGTAAGAGGGATAGAGGGCAGTGGATGAAGAGAGAAAAGGATAATTGTGTGTTTCTGCAGTGAAAGAGTATTATTCTTTGGTGCTGCTGAGAGGCGGCCATTGTTGAGCGAAGTTTACCAGTGGGACCAGTCATCTGAGATCACACATCCTGATAGTCGCCCTTAGACCTGATCTCCACAAGCTGCTGGAGGAGGCTTACCCAAGATTATCTACCTGATTCAACATTAAACTGACACATCAGTGCTGCTTGTTTGTTGACTTGTTGTGTGCAGTGTTCACACAACATCTGAGTCAGTTTTAGGCTAATCCTGGCTGATTGACTGATAAAATATGACAAATGTGAATTAGATAAACATTTAGTACTGAATCTGCAGGTGTCAGCTGCTTTGTTAATAAAGTATTTTTGTTTACAGATGACACTGTGGTGTTTTTCAGGAATCCACCTACCAAATGTCAAGAATGTATATTTAACACTAGAACAAACCCATCTTTTCGTACTATAAACCATATGTTGCTATTGCATATGTGCAATATTGTAGAAAGCATTTTTAAATGGTCCACTGATGTGCACCACACTGCACCAAAGAGCTTGATTCACCAATGATTCTATGTTCTAACCTTCTGATGGTCATGCAACCAAAAGGATGAAATTCACAGGGTAGAAGGTGCCGCAGCCCATCAGTTAATCAAGCTCAACACCATAAACACCCTGCATGTTCATCCATATATTGCCAGAGCATCTGTTCATTTGTGTATCTTGTTTCCTGCCTGTGCAGTGATTTTCTGTTTATGTCTTTGTTCATTGTGTTATTTTTGTCCAGTTCTTTTCATATTCAGTTCTTCTTTATCTAAACCGTCTTTGTCCTTGTCTGCATTTGGGTCTGCCATTTTGAGAAAACCCTGTCAGGGTGGTTGCGGGGTATCAGACATCTGGAGGGAACTCGGAGTAGAACTGCAGCTCATTTGGCCGTCTGCTCCAGGTGCCTCTTGGGCGTCTTCCCTTGGAACATCAAGCTGGTTGGAGACAGACAGACTATTCTAACTATTCTGACCCTGCTGCCATCAAGACCCAACTCCAGGTAAACCTCAGAAAATGGAGGCATCGCCTTTTAATTTCCCTCATGGCCTCAGCAGTGAGCAATCAACACGGGCTGACTGCAAAGAAAATATGATGTATCAACAAGCTTTCAATATGCTGAGCATCTTTAAGAAGACTTTCCCTCTCCTTCCTTCCTGCTGGGCACCCATTGGTCTGGAAAGACTTGACAGTTTCCAGGTAGGAAGACCAGTGAAAGGTCAGACTCTTATCACTGGATTCAGCTGGAACTCTACTGTCTAGTAGCTTAGTCACAAAAGAATAGTGAGACATGTAACTGCACGAGTTTAGAGATGTGACTTGTCTCTTCTTCAGCTTTCCTTCCCTCTGTTCCCGTGGTTTTCCCAGGGCTTCTCTCCCAGGGTGTTTGACCTGCCTTCATGCCCTTCCCTGCCCTCTTTCTGCCCCTCTTGGTTCTTCCTGCCCCCTGCTGCAGCTACACAGGCTCTTATTGTAGCAGAGCCTACGCCTGTCACCACCCATCACACACACACTGATGAAAGATATGCACATTAATATCATGAAATTTGCGTGACACCAAATGAAACGTATTTAGACACAAAATACCACAGTGGATGCACATGTGCAGACGCAGCCACGAAGGAACTGGGAAAACATTCGTACTTAGCATGTGCAATATTACAAGTTTTAAAAAAGCCAGTGGCTGTGCTGATCACAGTGTGTTCGAAGCTTCAAAGCTTTTCAGTTTTAAAAGTCTGACTTTACACAGTTGCACAGGTGTGATGGTTAACACAGCTGTGCTTCAGTTCATCAGCATGATGAAAGTCATGCTACATGGAAACAGCAGTTATTCAGGAGTGAACTTTAATCAAGTCATTTACAAAGTGTACTGTTATTACAGTACTAGTACACTAACAGTATATGTAAAAGCCTAATTGTAGTATACTTCATGTATACTTCTATAAACAATTTAGTCCAAAGGTATTAAAATAGCATACTTGCAAATATACTACAAGTACATAGACATATGTAAAATTACCCTACTTGAAGTATACTCAAATATACTTGAAGAAATAAACTTCTTGCCAAATTTGCAGCAGTCTGAAAAACAGATTAGTTTCTGCTAAACAGTGTCACTTTACAACAAATGATAAAAGAAACCCACAAACTGTAAAATCTAATTTGTATTTGTATTTGAGCAGCTTTGCTTCGATCAGTTCCACTGATACGTGGAATATTTTTTTATCATGGCTCATAATACCTTCACTCGTTATTCTATGTATATCTACTGTATATCTATATCTATTATATATCTATTGTTATTATATTTACACTACCAGTCAAAAGTTTGGACACACCATCTCCTTCAGTGGTTTTTTATTTTTATTATTATTAATTATTTTATTTTCAACATTGTATATCAAAATCAAACATCCAAACTATGAAAGAACACAAATTTAAGTGCTGTGAAAAACTATTTGTCCCCTATCAGATTTTTTCTTTTTCTTTTTCTTATTTGTTGCACTTTCAGGTCATCAAACAAAATGTAATATTACACAAAGATTAATACAAAATACAGTTTGTAAAGGAAGGAAAGCTGTCCACACCTGCCTGGCCCTGTGTGAAAAAGTTATTTTCACCCAGATAACTGTTTGTGCCACTAGAAAACTAGGAAACTAGAATCTGATTTAACAAGAATCAATTGCTAAATCATGAATGAACTGTGATTAACCACATTTCATTGGAAAGCTGAGTTCGATTACTGCTAGACCTGTTGAATTAGGAAATCACTTGAATAGAAGCTGTCTAAAGAAATTCAAGAGCAGATGAGAAACAAAGTAACTGACGTGTATCACTCTGGAAATGGTTCCAAAGCCACTTCTAAGGCTCGGTTGCAGTTGTTGCTGCCAAGAGTGGCACAACCAGTTAATGGGTTTAGGGACAAATAACTTTTCCACATAGAGCCAGGCAGGTATGGACACTTTTTTCTCGTAATAAACTTAATAAATAAATGAATTTTACTCAGGCTATGTTGTGTAATATTAAAATGTTTTTCGATGATCTGAATCATTTAATTGTGACAAACATGCAAAGAAGTTTCTCACAGCATTGTTTAGTAAACAACATCATTTCCTAAATTAATGATGGACTGTTTTTCTCTTTACTGAACTGAGTGTTTTTGCCATAATATGGATTAGTTCAGTAGTTGTAGTAGCACTAACACAACCATTAACTCTGTGCCCACCCTTCCTCCACAGAAGACAACTGATGGTCTAAAGTTCATTAAAAAGACCAATGTCACAAACAAACTCCTGACAGAACAGTCTGTGAGCTGAAAACCAGTGTGGTGAGAGAATGTCACGAGTGCGGAAGGATAAATGTAGCTGACGACTAATATATATATATATATATATATATGAATATTCTATTTAACATGTTTAATGTGGAAAGAAACATGACGACACATAAAAACCACGGTTTGATTTGAATGAGTGTGAACCAGATCACTGTCATATCAACACACAGACTAGTTACATTACATTTAACCTCTCAGTCCTCGGTTATACCGTGTTGGTGGGCACACACACACACACACACAGAACATTAAAACCACAATAGTCTTTACTCTGAACCACTTCCTCTGTTATTGAACATGATGGCAGCACACACACACACACACACACACACACACACACACCAAAGATATGGTTTCAAATGGTTCAATGTGTCCACCCTGCAAAACGCTATCAAGATCAGGAAGTGTTGGTGTTTCCGACCACACCACACACTCACGTACACACACACACACACACAAACATCCTCGACGGTTTGCGGACACTGCCACCCTCCCTCTTTACACACACACACACACACACGCTTCCTGTCGTGCCTCTGTAGTGACTGAAGGGGAAGAAAACTGCTGTTTTCACACATCAATGATGTGTTCCACTGTATACCGGTAATATCCCAGTACAACCACTGACCTCATCAGATGCACAGTCAACACGTCCTCCCACCTAAGTAACAGTACTAATTTCTACTTTTTATTTTCAGGTTTCCCAGTTTGCTCCCATTTTGGAATTTCAAGTTAAACCTGATAAAACTGCAAGTTGATTCCAGCAGCAAAGGACAACGTCAAACATAAAATATCTCAGAATACAACACGCAACAAGTGAAATGACGTCAGGACGTCTCACTCTAGTCACTTCTACCGTCCTGAAATAACTGTGCAGCTAATCCAGAGCTGATTCCATTTGGTTTGGTTACAGTGCTGTGAAAAAGTATCTGCTATTTTCCATTTTTTGTCACATTTACATGATTCAAATCATAAAACAAGCTTAAATGTTACACAAAGATAAATTAAAAAAAACAGATTTAAAATTATGATTTAATTTATTAAGGGAAAAAAAAGATCCAAACCTGCATGGCTCTATGTGAAAAAGTTATTGGCCCCTAAACATAATAACACAGAATTCATGGTTCCATCAATTATGACAAGTCATCCAGGTCCTGAAGCTGCAGAGCCCCAGACCATCACACTGCCACCTCCATGTTTGACTGATGATATGATGATCTTTTTATGAAATGCTGTGTTAGTTTTACATCAGATGTAACAGGACACTCACCTTCCAAAAAGTTCAGCCTTTGTCTCATCGATCCACAGAATATTTGTCCAAACGTCTTGGGGATAATCCAGATGTGATGTCTTTTTGGTCAGCAGGATGTTTAACACAAACAAGACTCTGGGTGCAAAACCTGGTCTGGTCTCTGTCCACCAATCGATGGAGGGAGCGGAAGAATCAGGTAGGAAGTCCTGCTGCCCAGCAGGTGGTGGCTGGGATCTACAGGAGATACAGAGATGATACTGGTTACAAGTAGAATTACTCTCAGGAGATCTGGACTTACAGGATAAAAGGTGAGTGCTGATGTGTATAATCATCAGAAACAGAAAGTAGAGGGGGAGACTGTGCAGCATCAGTCGAGCTACCAAGATGGCGGCCTCCAGTGCTACTGATGTTAGGTGATATCACTGGATGATATCACGAAGAAGAAGACCACATAACACTTTGAATAATCCTTGTATCTACACTCAAGGTTCTCAGTCCAAAAATCCAAAAATCAAGACCCACAAATACAGAAAAACAGAAAAACCAATCCAGAGCAGCAGAGATTCAGAAACAGTGTTCACAGAATTTTCAGGATCAGAGTCAGAGGTATCAGCAACTCCAGAAACCAAAGGGCCAGAGGCAGAAAGGGCAGAGTCCAGAGAGCCTGAGCGATCAAAATCAGACTTCCAGGTTCTTCAGGGGTCGAACAGGTGAAGGTCTGAGGCAGTTAATAAACCAGTCAGACCTGAGGAGGGCAGGATAATCAGGCTGGAGAGTGTCTTTGCAGGCAGGGAAGACAACCTGGCAGAGTTAGCGAGCTTGTGGCCAGTTATAAAGGGAGTGGAACAGGTTAGGAGAATGTAAAGAGAGCGGATGTAAACCAGGAAGACAAAGACGTGGTCGCGTTCGTACATCAAACCATCATCTTGGTCGTATCAGAGGGTTGGGACAAACAATGCATACGCACGTTAAAATGCAGGACTTGTTGGTTTGTGTCCTGTTTTTGTTTGAACAGACTCTGAAACCTTGGCGGGGGATCGTAGTGCTGTGAAGCTCCCCGATCTGCATGTGCTAAAAACCACAAGTATGCCCTGGATAAATAAAACTCGGTGAAAAACAAGCTTAGCGCCAGTGAATGAGCAATCCTCCAGTTTATTCCAGAACAATGAGAGAGGAGGGGGGACCGTCCGAAATACCACAGAAGAAGGAGGGAAGTGGGAGAAAAGGAGGAAGAGAGTGAACAACTCTTAGAAAGAAAGGCCACCCGTCGTTTCGTGACCGCTGGTGATTTAGTGGTGATTAATCAGAGAGAGAGGAATAAAGAGAGAGCTCGACTGAGGATGTTGGAGAAGCTGAAAGCAAGGAAGTGGTGCACGGTGGCCGGAGTGTGTGTGTTGGCATCGCTGTGTTTATTGACTCAGGCGGCGACTGTTTGGTTTCAGTCTGTGAAGTCAAATTCTCAGGCTTAGAGGCCCGAACAGCTTTAAATACACTCTGACCAGTGGTAGCTCAGCGGTTTAGAGTGTCTGGGCAGAATACACACACACACACACACACACACACACACACAGGTTGACATCTCCACGGTGAACAACTGCCACATTCTCAGTGCACCTGACGTTCTTCCTCCTTTAGTGGACAACTATATGGACACCTGACTGTGTGTGTGTGTGTGTGTGTGTGTGTGTGTGTGTGTGTGTGTGTCCTGGCATGTGTTTGATGTTAATTCATTCTGAGGTCTGTATTACATAACAGTGTGTGTCCAGCTGATGTGAGATCAGTTTTACTTTAAGTCTGAATCTAACTTGGTATAAAATCAAAGCCAGTTGTGTCCACTGTGTCTCTGATCCAGGACTTTGTCCCATTTGGAGAAACACTGGCTTCTTAGTGACACCACCACCTAATGAACTGTCTCTGTCTCTGTCATCACTTTGTGCTCAGCTTATTACTAGTTTGTGTAGTTTTTGTCTCTTTCTAACCAGTGTGTGTCTCTTATAACCAGTTTGTGTCTCTTCCTAACCAGTTTGTGTCTCTCCTTAACCAGTTTGTGTCTCTTCCTAACCAGTTTGTGTCTCTCCTTAACCAGTTTGTGTCTCTTTCCAACCAGTTTGTGTCTCTTCCTAACCAGTTTGCGTCTCATATAACCAGTTTGTGTCTCTTTCCAACCAGATTGCGTCTCATATAACCAGTTTGTGTCTGTTTCTAACCAGTTTTTAACCAGTGGGTTAGAAAAAGTAACACGAGCTGATCACTTAGTGATTTTCTGCTCAGTTTGTGTTCATTATTCTTATCTGTGTTAGTTTTTAAGTGGTTTCCCACACATCAGACTGATAAGGAGACTGAGACTCTGCAGTGTAATTATATCTCTTCTGGCCAACACTGACCCATTTGTCAACTTCATCTGTGACTGTGTGTTTTTGTGTGTTTGTGTGTGCGTGCGTCTGCTCCCATGTCCCCATCACCCCGTTCCCAAGACACTGCCAACACCCCGAGGCGCTCACTTTGCTCTGCCTCACACACACACACACACACACACACACACACACACACACACACACAGATGTCTGCCCTCCACCGCCCTGTTGCATAACAAGAGAACAGAGAAAGAAAGATGTAGACAGAAGTAGACGAGTGATGAAGGCAACAAACAGGAACAGGAGAGAAATGTGATCCAAAGAAAGAGAAAAGAAACATTTTTCATTCTCAGTCTGTCTCACCTCTGCACGAACTTTGTTTTAAACCAGTAAAAAAATAATCTAAACTCTACCCAACACCTTCTATTCAACACAACTAATTCTATTTTAAACGACAGCCGCTGTCTCAACCTCTTCGGTGCTTAGTAGAGCACCTGTTTGCTGATATAACCTGCTGCCAACATGATGCAGGGTCGTACGTCCGCTTCAGGCAGCGTTCCTGAGGAATCTCAGCCCATTTCTCATGATTGGCATGTAGCTCAGTTGGTAGAGCAGTGGTCTGCCAACCCCAGGGTTAGAGGTTCTATTCCCAGTGCCTCCCTGCTACATGCTGAGCTGTCCTTGGACAAGACATCGAAACCCCATAACTGTCCCTTCATTGTAAGTTGCTTTGGACCACTGTGTGCTGCAACCACCTTCTTCAAATCCCACCAGAGACTTTCTATGAGGTTCAAGCCACGCTAGAATCTTCCAGAACTTGTTCTGCAACAAGCCTTGGTGGACTTGGTAGTCCAGTGACACACAAGCCTCAGGACATCCTGATACTTGAACAAATCCATCTTTCCTTCCACATGTTGCAGGCTCTCAGAGCCAAAGGAAGTAAAGTCACCAAACCACCACCAAGCAGAACAGAATCCTAAACCTTCTGTGGCTTATTTTTATGAATATGAGCATATGGGAGCCGATATTTCAATTTTATGTTGATTTAGGAGGAAGCATAAACTGAAAACCGACTATAAATGTTGCGTTTGTGTAATTTTTAGCCCATTATTCACTCACACTTTCACACTTTTTGCTCTGGTTTGGTCTCCACCAACTAGTTTAATTTGTGTTTTTGTCAGTTAGACAAAATCATCCATCCATGATTCAGTCTCTAAATGTTTGCTGCTGGGCAGGTGGTGGACAGAGTGTTTATCAGAGCTCCTGTGATGACAGCACCGTATCTGCTGCAAGAAATGTGGCGTGAAACCACAACAATTTGCTAAAAGGCAGAAAGAAATCTCTGTAGAAATGAGGAACTCTAACATGTTACACACAGTAATTTATTCCTATTTTCACAGAAAAGCTTCTCGTGGCTGTTGCTTGTTTTTTTTTTTAACCAATTCCAGCTTCTGAGCAGAAATTAGTTTTTTGGTGACGTCATGAATCCTGGATCTCTGTTTTGTCTTCATCCTATGGTTTGTGTGTTTGTGTGATTTCCTGCTGCTGTCCAGATCCTTCCTTGACCTCTATTTTTAGACTCTGTCGACCTTTGACCCCTGCAGCTATATTTATTTCACTTGTAAACAGTCTGGGAAAACTGAAAGGGATTTCCCCGATGTGCTATTGACAAGACTTTCCATAAAATATATATAGATCTTGTACTTCTTATGAGAAACTACTGCTGTTTAACACAAATACTGAAACACGTCCAGTTTCTGACTAATGTAACATGTTCCATGTTGCTGAACATTCATTATGTTAAACTGTATATACAGAGTACTTGTACCTTCTACTACATCATAAGACGTTTGGAAGTGAATATTCACAAACTGACACACAGTTATGTGCTGATGCTTCTGAGGACCTTGGCAATAATTTATCTTTGAAATCAGTGCGAAAGATTGGACCTAATCATAGAGAGAGAACCAGACCACAACCTGCTGAGCATCTTGACCTTTGACACGTCTGAGGCCAGAGTCTTTTTGTAGCAACGTCGCCACCTAGAGGCAACATGTGAGGCTGGCGATCGTCACTGTTCATGTTCAAGAGAGACACAAAAGCTTGATATTGTTTGTCAGCAGCTGAGCATGTGCTCTAAGAATCAGAAGCTACTGCTGCATGTGCTGGTACATTTTCTTTAGATGCTGCTCGTTGATTCTTTCCAACTGTAGTTGCTTCTGTTGAAAAGGCACCTGCAGCACTGAACCACAGCTCAGAGGGGGCAACACAAAAACAAAAACTCACAACTAACAGAGACAACATTGTGTCTCAAAGAGACGTCGTGCCTCTTTGTATCTAGAGGATCTTTTAACCTCCTTGTGTTCCCTCCACCCCTCCACCACAGCAAACAACAGATAAACTGTGCCACTTCACTTACCCAGTAAAAAAGAGCTGTAAATAAAACACTCGCTGATCGGCAGCCAGTTAAACAACAAAGAAATGACTCTTTATTTACTGTGGAAAATATTAAATATTTGTGTGTAAGTATGAGACCATCGGTGCTTCCAGTAACGGGTGTGACTGATATTTTCAAGATTAAGAAAACGTGATTAATCCCGGACGGAAAATGTTTTTCAGCTAAAACTTCAACTAAATATTTTCTAAACTGTCTTGAGCCCTGCTTGTTGTCTTGCAGGTATTTTATACATCTTGTACTTTTACTTTTGATACTTCAGCGTATTTTACTTATATAAAGCTTCAGTTGTAGAATTTTCACTTGTTTTTTTTTTTTCAATTTTTGCTCAAATATTTTAATAGAAGACCAGAGACCTTCCTCCACCACCGCAGAAACACAGATATAGAAGCCTATTTATGTTACTGGAAAAAATAATAAATAAAAAAACAACAACAATTTAAAGTCCAAATTATAAAAAAGTTGGAATTATGAGTTTTTGACAGGAAAAATTGTGACTCAACAGTAACATGGTTATGTCGAAGTTAATAAAGATAAAAAGTAAAAATGTCAACTTTATAATTTTGCCTCATCTCACTACATTTTATTTATTAGTCAGTTATCTCATCATTTTGACTAGTTTCATAATTACAACTTATTAAGTGAAAGTTTTGACAACTTATTTGAATGTGAATGTGAAAGGTTGTCTGTGTTTAAATAGACTGGACACCTGTCCAGGTGTCCCCTGTCTCTCACCAGCCGTCAGCTGGGACAGGCTCTGGAATTCCCATGAGCCCTGCCACAACAAGCAGTTTGGATAATGGACGGATGGGAAGTAATAATTATCTCATTATTTTGACCAATTTCATAATTGTTGCTTTTTGTATATTTCATCTTGTTTTTTTCATCATGACAAACACAATGTGTTTCCATACAGACATTAATGTACTTCAGTACTTCAAGTAAAATGTTAAGCATGTACTCAGTACTTATACTTGAGTAAAGGTATATTTTGGCATGAACTTGGACTTTTACTTTGGTTTTGAGTGTGTTTGCACCAAAACAAAACAACCAACACATCACATAAACATCTGACGCAGGAAGTGGAACCAATGGCGTTTGTTTATTTTCACACCGGAAGCGGAATAGCATGGTTGTTTTTTCTTTTTCTTTTTTTTTTTTTTGGTCCTCTCGCTCAGCAGCTTCAGGAGTTTTTCTACAGTAATGGAGTACAAACTGATCATGGCTGTCTCCGGCTTCCCCAGCCTCTACGACACCACGTCTCCGACCTACAGAGACCTGAACATGAGGAGCGACTCCTGGAGACAGGTCGCAGAGATCGTAGGTGTTCCCGGTGAGTCGCTCAACTTTTCCGCTATTCCTCGACAAATGCCGACGGACACACGGTGATAACAGCTGGCTACAGCAACTACTCCGATGTGGAGCAGATTTAATGAGGGTTTGAAACGAGCTTCGATCCAACAAATTTATTATATTATTTCCAGCAAATCCTTTGATGTTAAGATCAAAACAATATGAGTCCGTTCCTCAATACGTTCCGACTCCCTCCGACTCTAAGTTCCCAGAACATTAGTTCCTACAGAGAAATATTTTAAAAAACACTTTACAACATGAAGTTTAATATAAAATAAAGGACCAATAAATTACTAAAACAACTGGGTAACGTAGTTTATAGCAAATGGTGCCGTAATATGATAAGTGAAGCTGCAGTCATTGACTATCAGTTAATAAACTTTATTGATTATTATTGAATTACAGATTTACTGATGACTCTGAACAACACTGCTCAGTATTTTTTTTTTGTATCACCCTGAATGTCATTCTCGGTAATTTTCTTGAAATATATTATAATTTGGAGACTATAAGTAGGTAATTCATACATTTATTAGCTAAAACCAGCAACATTTGATATTTTAGCTCAGTTATCGTTCAGTTTCTTTCAAAGGACTTGTTTAAGTTAAAGCTTTAGGACACCTTGTTTTATTCCTGTCCAGAATATGAACATTGCTGTCTAGGTGTTTGGTCCTTCACACAGAAACTGGTCCACCCCAACAAAAGACCCAGACACAAACAGAACAATACAGTATATGCAGTCCAGCTCAGTGAAACATGTACAGATCTATACACAGGAGAGACTAAACAGCAGCTTTACAACTGTATGGCACAAACAGGGACGTAGTGATCCCATAGAAATATCAGATATCAGCCCTGATCTTGTCCAAAGATCTAGACTGGGTATCAGGTAACAGGAGCTGATCCATATGGGCCGATCTGTTCACTTCAGGTCAGTGGTCTATGTGCCATAGAGAGTATACAGCTACAACAGCTACTAGTAATGTCTGCAGAGGAAATGTTGGCAGGTTGGTGGTGCAGCCCTGCAAATACAACCAAGCGGTTAACTCTTTTGAGAATTGAGAAATCAATCTGGCCGATATGATACATGTAATTACAATAAATGAAAAATGCAGAAAATTAATGAATTAAATGAACATTTATGAAGCATAAATATTTATTAAAACCTAAATAAAATATAAACAATTGCTGTAACGTTTAGCGCAGCCTTTCCTTTTCTTTTGCTGAAATATATACAAAAAACAACACACTGGAATAAGTCATGGATCCTTCATCAGTGTAGCTACCAGCAGAGACATTACTGGTGTGTGAGCTGATTTCTGTTGAAATGTTATATAAACCACTGTTAGATCCATTTGTTTGACTAATTATTTTAACATTTTTTGTACTTGTGTTATCAGTATGTATATGATATTTTGAGTAAACAGAAAATAGGTTTCATGTGTTTTCAGCATGATATGCTAATTAGCCATGTGCTTATGTAAATTAGCCATGTGGAGTTTGTAGTCCAGTATTGGACCTGATACCTATTACTGGTATCGATACCTGGAAATCCCTAATATCTAGATGTATTCAGGGTTTAAGTATGCGTCTGATGGATATATTAGATTTTGGATTTTTGCCAACTGGATTGGATCAGTGCCAGACCGGATCCACGTTCATACTGACAACTGGTTTAAACGACACGTCAGAGAAGCGGATCATCGCAGGACTGAACAACACATTTACACTGCAGTTCCCTCATCTTTTTCGGTCTTAGATTAACACAATACAGGGCTGCAGCTAAGCATTATTAATCTTCCAGTTAATAACTTTAGTTAGAAACAAGTGACCAGTGGTTCCAAAGCACAGAAATGCATTTAAACTTCACGACAGACCTTTTGGCATCAGTAAATTCACTGGTTGAACTTTTGCAGCTCAGCATCTGTAAAGGTTTTACTTCACACACAGTACTGACACGCAGAACTGACATGCAGTACTGACATGCAGTACTGACACGCAGTACTGACACGCAGTACTGACATGCAGTACTTGTTGATGCCAGAGAAAGTCTGTGTTGAAGAGTAACAGCTCAGCAATGTGAACACTTTGTTTTCCTCATCAGAGTCCGAATGCAGGAGGAAGTGGAAGACACTGAGGGACCAACACAGGAGAGAGAGGCAGCGAGAAAAAGAGAGACGGGAGAGCGGCATCGGGCTCCTGAACTACAGACCCTGGAGATATTCATCGATTTTGTCCTTTTTAAACCCGTTCATTGATGCCAGAGCTGCGGGCACCAACGGTTGGGCTCTGGACCCGCAGCCGACACACCTGCACGTGTCGGAGATGGTGGGATGCAGTGTGTCCACGGAAACACGGAGCGACGATGACGAGAGTTACGGTTCGTAGATAATTCAGTTTTATTTATTTATATAGTGCCAAATTCCAACAGTCATCTAAAGGCACTTTACATATTAAGGTCAGAACATTACAGCTTTATTTAGAGCGAAGACACTGCTTCCAAACTCAATTCAAATTATAAAAGGAAGCTGAGAAATGTTGAAAACATTTATGAAGCATAAATATTTATTACATTCCAATTATAAAAGGAAGCTGAGAGTTCGGATCCTGCGCTGCGTCTTAAAGTCAGGTCCTGTAAAAGCAGGTTGTCAGAAATCACTAAGAAAGTCATGAAGATTATTTAGTCATACTCATAAAGCTCAAAGGTTTACAGCTGAAAATAAGCAAATATTCGCATTTAAAGCTTTATTTTCTTGTTATTAATGGATGAAATTAGAAACAGTTTTTGATCAATAAAAAATGAAAAACCAAAAGTAAGTGTTGACTGAAATTGTTTAATGATTCTGGATTCTAACGTGTGAATATTCGCTGCTTTTAATTCTTGATTTGAATTAGTTATTATTTATTTATTATTAATTATTATTATTTTAATTATTGATTATTGACAATTTTACTGAAATTATAGCAACCTATTAGCATTCATAATATAAATAACTGGAAATTAAATTGAGTTGAATTCTGAAGACAATATTCTAATTAAAAATCTGAAGAAAAATATTGTTTTAAAATATAATTAAATTTCAATATTATGTTTAATTGAAAGTATGTTTTTTTTTTAAGATCCTAGTAAAGTATGTCACAGTCTTAACAGCTTTAAATTACTGTTGTTTTACTAAAGTTTTAAATTTTCTTACAATTATAGCCACATTTCCACATAATATTCTCAACATTTTCCTTTTATGTCCCACTAATTATTTGCAGTTTCATTTAAACTGTGGGTAATAATTATGTAATTAGCGAGCTCCTTGTGCTGAGTGTAGCTGGACACAACAAGTTCACTGACATGAATTCTAATGGACCTGTATTTAGTTATAAATGAGGTGGACAAAGTAATAGAAACACTTGTTGACTGTGGTCATTCAGGCAGAACGGTTGGATTAGAATACAGATGTTTCAGGTAAATAGTTTTTATTATTTAGCTTTATTTGCTGTTGAACCAGCTCGTCCACATGTGGAGTCTGCAGTTTTCCTGAGGGTAGAGGAGCCTCAGTAGCTGTTGTTTGTTCCTGCTGCAGCTGAAGAGACAGGACATGTAACTGAGAACAGAGAACTGCCACTGTGTGCAGCATCCGTGTCAGAAATGTATTCAGTCATGAAACTACTGAGAAAAGCTGACACGATACAGATTTAAATGCAAATACATGAGCAGAGTAAAACATGTCTAAAAATATTTCAGTTGTTTTACTTCTTCTTCTTCTTCTTCTTCTTCTGTCTGTGTGGTTCTGGCAGAGACACTAAATAAGTTCTTATTGTGTCCTTTTAGGCATCGCCGTAGCCGACGCAATGACAACAGCGACATCGTCTTCATCCTCCTTCTCGGAGTTCGTGCAGAGGAAGCGACCGTCTCCTGTCAGCGGCGACACCGTCGTGCTGAAGGAGGCAAAGATGGAGGTGACCTCAGACACTGCTGCCGCAGACGACAGCGCACTAACACAACACGTTAACATGAAGGAGCGGTTTGACATGATGATGCGCTCAGTTACAGCTTTAGCCGCATCCTTAGCCTCTTCACACTCTTCCTCACAGCCCTCGGATCAGGCCGCGCCT
>OMLM01010130.1:0-10489 GCA_900302695.1 Helostoma temminkii | reverse complement strand
TCTTTATTTGATGGCTTCTAATTATTGAAATATGCGTATCAGGTAAGGTAGGTCAGGTGTAGCATTAATTCATATGTTGTTCTTACTTTGGCACATGCATGAAATTCTGCTAATTCTTGTGAAGTTCATGTAGTATCACATGCATAATTCATGTGTCGTAACAAAGCGTTACCATGTATCACTGCTACGGAGCTGAAGGTATTTATTATATTTTTTATAAAGGATTCGCTATCTTACTGTGTCAGGTGTGACTGAGTCCACACCACAAAAGACAGAAGCACACAGTCCTCTACTTACTATGAATGTCTTCGGGTATCCTCCCACGTAGAACACAGTCTCGTTAGTCAAGAGGTTGAGCAGACCCTGATCTCCGTCAGCCTCCACGTCGGCTTTGGTGACACTTTGTCCCCCATCAGTGACTTCTGAGGACATGGACATTTGACCGTACTGAAGGATCCTACAGCCAGAAAGACGCACACGTAAGCAATCTCACAGAATTAGGAGACGTATGACAACACACACACTGTATGTGCAGTACATACAGCTGTGCAGACATTTGAAGGGTCACACTATAATAATATATATAGTATAGTGTGTGTTTGTGAAACAGCATTTAGGACAATGATGGACCCTCATAAAGTCAATTAGTGGAACAGTAGTAAAACAACACACTGACACAACAATGCGGACTAAAAAGAAATGCTCCACTGTCTGACGAAGCAGGTTCAACTTTAGAAAACTTGGATATTTTGTGTTTTACTACATTTTTCTTATTACTCTTACTTTACATGTTCAAAGGAAACTTTACTTCACTGTGTGAAAACTCCTCAAGAAGTAAAGACAAAACCAATTACAGTATGTAACCATGTCATTATATACTGAATGAATGCAGCATATCAAGATCTTATTTTATAGTGTGTCTTACCTCTCCAGCACTACACTGTTGAACTTATCATTAGATAAAACATCTTCAGGCATTTGCACGTCAGCTGTTTTGCCTCCGATGTTAAAGTACCAATGCAGTCGCTTCCCCTCCAGCACCATGCCCAGGTACTCCTTACTGGACTACAAGCACAATAGACACAGTAATAAAGCACAAACCTATGCAGCTTTGACAGTCCAGATCAATGCACAGAAACTGGTGATGCTTACGTTATTGTTGCCGAGGTAGAACACAAACTGGGTGCTGCTGTCCAGCACGGCCGGTGACAGAGTGATGTAGAACTTCAGGGAGGTGTAGGCTGCCAGGTCGGCCACGTTATGTGGGGTACGAACCTGGACTGCAGACGCTCCGTTAAACTTCATCGACACGCTCACCTGAATGGATGAGAATGGGGGGGAAAAGCAGTGAAAACACAAGAACTTTTACAATTTCAGTTGTTCTTGTGTTTTTGCACGTGTATGCGTGTGCGTTCGCACCTTGCTGGCAGCGTTGCGCGCCTGCTGTATGAGCTGTCGGATGCGGTTGATGTTCTCAGAAATGTTTGTCATCTGGACGGAGTGGTTCTGCAGTTGGTCCAACTTAGTCAGGAGTGTGGGAATGGAGGTAGCCAGCTCTTGCACTGCAGAGAGACGTAAAGAGAAGGAGCAACATTAAAGGAACAGTATTCCAATTTTCAGCTTGCTTGCTGGAAATAATGAGCTATTACTAGAAAATGTTCAGATGCATTTTCAGTCAATCAAATATTCTAAACGTATCTGTAGAAATCATGATAAAGAACAGACACTGAGAGGTAATAGTCTTTTTACATGGTGGCTCCTACCTGTCTTGTTTGCATCCAATATGGCCTTGTTGATGTCATCACTGGTGACGCTAGTGTCTGTGTACATTTGCTTCCATTGGTCCACCTGCTCCTTCATGGGACGCAGGGCATCGTTGACTTGAGTGGCCGTGTTGTTCGCCAGCTCAGCTGCTCGCTTCGCCTCATTGATCTCTTGAGTTACATCTGTTCATCGCAGAGAAAACAAGATGACAAAAACACATGCTAATAAAATATGCCAGTTTAATACTGAATGAATATGTTGTGATCCTGCTTTCTCAAACGTTAAGTTATTTTAATTTTGCCTAATAAGTGTGGAAATACAATTATTTATTCATTTAAGATTGTTTAAGATTGCTAAGTTGTTTTGAGAGGTGTGTATATATACATACCTATAATATATACTGTATATTATATACATAGGTATGTGTATACATATATAGATAGATAGATCCTGAATGTTATTCTATTTGCTTGTTGGATGTGTCGTGCTTCTAATTTAGAAGATGTCTAGTGCTTTGAGTTAAAATTCACTTAGCGTCAGCTGCAATGTCATGTAGTGAATGTACATACTTGTAGTTAGGAGGAGGGCGTTCTGAATTGCCATCAGGTTCTTCATCACTTCAGCCTGCTTGGCTTTGGTTTTATTCAGTCGCCTCTTAGCGTCTTCTAACTGAGGCTTCACATCTGTGCAGCAGAACACAAGAAGAACTAATGAAACACCCTCAGTGATCCAAACAGCACATTAAATTACTCATTTATTCCATATCAGTTCCTTCAATGACAACACTGACATTGCAGCATAATGTAATTATGTGTATTTACCATTGTTGAGCTGATCATCCAGCTGTTCAGCTTCACTCTTCAGCTCCACACTGCGGTTCCTCTGGGACTCAGCAATATGCCCAAGGTTCTGATCATTTATGTTTTACACACACACACACACACACACACACACACACACCCCAACATTATAAACCTATGATGTAATGCCTATAATACCTAAAATAATATGAAGCCAGTAGATTAAGTAGTTTTAATTTGTGCACACATCTGTGTATGTGTCTTGTACCTCCAGAGTTGCATTAGCAGCCTTGTCGGCCATCTTAGCTGCCTCCTCTGCCTCCCTGATGCTGTTGATGATTTTGTTGTAGACTTGAGTCACATCTACAGCTGCATCCTTCCTAGTTTCTGCGATCAAACTGTCAACAAAAATGACTTGTGAAGCTTTTTTTAATTCATGACATAAAGTTAACTCATTACACAATATTATTAAAATCCTCAATTGTCACCTTTACTAACTTAGATTATTCTCTATGATGTCAACAGTGAAACTTGTTTGTCTGCCTCGTCTGACAGATTTACTTAATATATGATAATCTCTTACCTGGACAGGTTCATGGCTAAAATGTTGAGCAGCTCAGCGTGTTTCTCAGCCAACTCCACCAAGTGTTTAGTGGTGTTCATTCCAGAAAAGGTTTGCACTTTCTTTGCAAGCGGTGCCCTGGCACCGTCCAGCTGGGCGGCCAACTTCTCGTACTCCTGAGGACAACATGTGAAGTGTTAAAGAGGTTTATAGCACCACATGCAACCATAGCGTCCCCACTTTAATTAAAGACAGGGAATGGGCTTTACTGCATGTCACTCTATCTCTGTGTGTAGGCCCTGTCTGTATCTCTACTGCTGCTGTCAATGAAGGCAAAATGCATAAAAATAAGTAGAATTGTAGATGGAAAATCATCTTACACACTCCTATCTACCTATTCTTTTTGTTTGACACTTGCCACTGACACTGCCTTAGTATGATAGGATAGAAAATTATGACATGACAGCTGTAATAATGTTGCTTGAGTTTCATTTCATATACACTTCATACACACAGTCTGGTACTGCCTGTGTGTTGGGAGTTTTTCAACACATTTTTTTCACTGTGGAACCTTATGAACACCAGGCAAAATTTACACTATAGTGTTTGTGCTTGATCTAACCTCTTTGGAGTCTTGCAGCATGGTCAATATACCATTGACCTGGGTCAAGTTTTCCTCTGTCGTATTTAACTGGCCAGTCACCTCCGTCAGCTTGGACAGCAAGTCTTCTATCTTCCTCTGAGAGAGACAAAGAGCCAAAAGTCAGTTTAATGTAAAATACATGACACTGCATAAGATCTACCCTTTCTTCAGCGTTGATGTTGACTTCCAGCTAACCTCATGTTCCTCCAGGGTTTTCTCATTCACATTGTTGATCTCAGCAGCTCTGGCCGTGTTGTTCACAGCTTCATTGAGGCTGTCACGGAGGTCCATCATGTCGGAGTGAAAGCGAGACAGGTGGTCTCTGATGGCCTTGGCTAAGTCACTGTTTTCTCCCTGGCGGCTTGCTAGCTCCTTGTTAACCCGATCCAACACTAGCAGAGGATTGAGAGAGACAAATGGATCATGTCAAGCAGACAGCTTTTAAGGATAAGATCGTACCTACATTTAGTGATTTTTTTTTTTTTTTTTTTTTTTTTTTTAACATTGATGATATACAAATGTATAAATATGAGCAGCAGCCCAAACTGCAGTTTTATTCAGTTGGGTTTGCTCTGCTTCACTTCACTTCACTTCACTGCTTCACAACTATGATCAATGTCTTTCTGTGACATAGCAATATTTGTCTCCCTTTATTCTCCCTCATCCTCTCAGACATCTTAACTCTTCTTTGTCTGCTGTGAAGCTACATAATGGAGGAAAAACACTACAGCATATTCAACAACACTAATTATTCTCTTCACAATTTTGTGTTGAGCTACAAAAGCACATTTACACTGATGAAAGGTACAGTACTGACTTAGTCTCTTACATTCTTGACCTTTTTTATATGAACATTCATTTGAAAACAAAGACAAAAACAGATGGAAATTTAGGCTAGAAATCTGAAGACACTAATATCTGTCTATACAGCTAATATCCAATATGAAGAAACTTTTTAAAACTGTTATGGTTAAGTGTGCAGATCTTTTTTAGATACATGTGTTTCTCTGACTGCTTAAACTTACATTTTTCTGCTTCGGTTTTCTCTTTGTCAGCCAGTTTCTTCTGTCCAGCGCAGCTCCTGTACCTCATCTCCCTCAGCATGGCCTGGACCTCCCTTATCATCCTCTCCCGCTCGTCTTCATCTTGTTCGTCCTCTGTGTCATTCTGTGACGACCTGTTTGCCATCAGCAAGATATCTATAGGACAGTGAAAGCATCACAAAAATGTGTGTAATTATGAAATGAAACAGTAATATGTCTAGAAAATGAATACAAATCATTTTAATTTGGTTTTAAAGTAGCAGTTTGATCTGTAAATGTTCTTTTCTTTGACAAAGACACTTTTACACTTTGGTGTTTTTAAGTCCACATATAGTCCTGTGTCCTACCATTTATATCCATGGTCATGTTTTTGATGAAGGACAGGAGGTCCTGAGCCCTCAGCTGTGTGTTAGTGGTACTGTTACTCAGATCATCAACCCTGAAAGTCATTGCTGTTGCCTGAAAACACCAAAAAAATCACTGTAAATTCTCAATAGAAACTGAATTTAAATTTATGGTGATGAAGGAGCAACTGTTTGTCTCATTGGTCCTGTTTCTGATGAAAGGTGAACTTTGGAGTAAGAAAAATAAAAACACAGGCTTCTCTTACAAGCACACTGATGCTGTAGTACATGCATTTATGGATACATCAGTAACTATTCTTGTGACATTGCTTTTGATTTTCTTCTAGGAAAAAAAGTAGAGATAAACAATGTGGAAAAAATACATGTGACAATAATAAAACACTTAAGATTGAATTTTGATTTTCAAGTCAGTTTGAACCAGAATTCTGAGTGTCAAGTCAGGCTTCTGATAATAATGTCAGAACTGAAACACAGGTTTATATTGTCCCTAATCCATATCTGATTCAGGTTATAATAGTATTAAAAATACAGTAAAAAGATTAAGCTACATTATGTTCCTCACAGGCAAAACACTATTTATCCCACACTGTCATGTCATTAGTTTAAAGATGGACAGTCATTTCAAATCACCATATTGTGAGAGGAGAACCTAGTCACAATGTAATTATTTACAAAGGAAATAATATGGAATTATATGTTCATATGGGTGTATGCAGCCAAGTGTATTACAGAGTAAATTGTTTAATCTTTTTTCTTCACAATTAAGCTAATTTAAAAAAAAAAAAGTGTTGCCATGAATCCGCATTGACACCAATGTATTGCCATATTTATCTAGTATGTTTGTTGCTATCTTTAGTGACCACACCTTGTCCTCCAGTTCATCAATGTCATCACTGATAGCTGTGATGTCAGCATCCAGAGTGTCAGCCCGACTCCTGCTCTCGTCCAGGGTACTGTTGTAGTTCTCTATGGTGCTCTAGATTCATGGCAAAGTGAATTGAATTAACACCTGTTTTCAAAGTGGCACTAATAGTGTGGCTAAAACTATATCTGCATGAGTGCGAACACTCACAGCGATGTCCTCCAGAGACTTGTTGAGATTGCGCAGCTGAGCCCAGGCCATGGCGCTGGCGTTGAGGCTGCTCAGCTGACCGGCTACTGAGTGGAATTCACTGTCCATCTTTTCCAGATCCGTCAACAGGACAATGACACAGCTGTCACACGCTGAAGAGCAAAGAGACAAAAGCACACTCTTGTTAATTCTACATAACAATTTGCAAGAAATGATTTACAACACAAAATACGAAGCTTGCTGAACTTTTTAATAGCTTTACTCACGTTTACAGTGCATTTCATGGTGGTGCTCCACAGGTACACTGTATTTTTGTAAACAGCTGTCACACTGTTTTCCTGTCATCCCGTCAGGACAGCGGCACTCTCCTGTGCGGGGGTCACAGCGACCTCCTCTGCAGTTGCACTCTTGAGGTGATAAAAGGAAACGCTGACATTAACAAGTGGGTTGATTTTATTTAGACCATTTCACATTTCAGTGTGATTAAATTAAAGAAATCAGTCATAAAAAACAACTTCACAGCCTTAAAAATGACTTTAAACCCAGGCAGATTTGCACAGTTTTTTCCCCTTAGTAAATGAAATCATCATTTTACTCAGGTTATCATTCATTCATTCATTCATCTTCTATACCGCTTAGTCCCCGCAGGGGTCACGGGAGTGCTGGAGCCTATCCCAGCCAGCTTACGGGCGAGAGGCAGGGTACACCCTGGACAGGTCGCCAGTCTATCGCAGGGCCACATATAGATGAACAACCATGCACACCAGGTTATCATTGTGTAATATTAAAATTCAAATCTAAATCATTTAAATGTGACAAATATGCAAAGAAAAATGTAATAATTCTTTCACAGCACTGTACTGGCATTTTAGTATTCTGCAAACTAAGCTTTACTCTCCACTGTTTAGCAGCAGTATTGATCATGTGTTTAATTATGGGTCAAGGGACTGTAGTAACAGGTGGAGCCTGTGAAGACTGATTAAGGGATAAGATTAAGGTCTGAGGAGGTTCTATTGTAAACACTATTTTGGTCGAAAAAGTTGACCGAAATTGAACTACGCCACCTAATCTGAAAAAACACAGCCCAAACCTTGCCTCTTCTCCTACACCAGTTAAATCAAGTTTGCTGGGTGCGAGAAAAAAGGCAAAAGCAGGCGCAGCTTAAAAAAAAACACAGGGACACTGAGGAAAATTGCCTAAGAGCTGCATCTGAGTGAACGCTGGCATTGTGCCTTCAGGAAAATAGAGATCGAATTCACCCAAAGACTCATTTTACACATATTTCAATATAAATAAAGTGCCAAAAATGTTTTTACTGTGATACAGAGGCACTTATCTATTATAAAGATGCAAAATTGCATGTACAGTATTCAGATCACATACTCCTGCATCCATTAGGTCCATAGTCCCAGTGTCCAGGAGCACACTGTCTGCAGTTGGGTCCATTAACTCCCGGCTGGCAGGCACACCGACCACTCTGGGGGTCGCATGGCTGGACGAGAGCTGCCGAGGCATTACAGTCACACTGTCGACAGCCAGAGCACGAGTCGAACCCAAACGAGCCATCCTGTGAACAAAAGATTCAGCCAGAGGCATCAAGCAATCGTACTAAATACTTTAAGTAAAGATAAGACAAAGATAAAGAGCGCCACATTTTAAAGTTAGTTTTGTAAAATCAGGCGTTGTAACAACATTTTAGTTTGGACTGCCTGCTAAACTAACAGCTTAATGTAGAAACAGAGAAACAAGCTCTTACCTTACAGTGCTCACAGCGCGGTCCAGTGACTCCTGGTTTGCAGTCACACTGACCGGTGTGAGGGTCACATGAGTCAGTGCCACACGGAGAGCAGTCGCATTCTATGTGAAAAAAATTAAATTAACATGTCAATCATTTATTGCTCCTTGTTTGGAGATATGTCAACAGACCAGGCAAGAAAGTAAAGAACTTTTGTGTCCCAATTTCACAAATGAACAAATGGATGCATCTGTGACTGGTTTTCCTGATTGTAGCTGAACTCACTGGTGCAGTTTTTGGCAGTGATGGCATCTCCATAGTAACCAGGAGCGCATATGTCACAGTGAGGTCCCGCTGTGTTGTGCATGCAGCTCAGACACTCTCCAGTCAGAGGGTGACAATCAGTGAACAGCATGTTGGGGTCCGTGTTGCCATTGCAATGGCATGGCTGACACCTGCTCCCGAGCACCATTGGGTTGCCATAGAAACCGGGGGCGCACCTGTGTAAGTGTCACAAAGTTAATAATGTGTGCAGCAAATTGGGTTTATATTCTCTGTTTTCTGTTCCCCTGCTTAAACAATAGTATGGTCAAATTATAGTGAAATAATAAATGTAGTAAAAACAAGACAAACACAGTATAAATACAGTAATTTATAAACTTCTTGTGCCTGAATCCTCAAGGAGCATATTGTTTATTGTATCTGGAGCCACTGACCTTTAATAGGATTGTTACTGCTTCATTCTGTGGAGGTTTATTGTTTGCAACCCATTCACAATGTGACAAGGAGGTTGTTTACCTTTCACAGTGTGGTCCAGCGTAGCCTGGCATGCACAGACACTGCATCCTGTCATTCCTCTGCACACAACCTTCTGCAAAACTATAGACAGCAATAGGATTGACTGTAACGAATATTTATGGCCTGTAAATATTAACAGAAATTAGTGGAGTGATTTTAGAGTAAAATGTACTGACTTGTTGGACAGGACCCTCAGGGGGCAGGGGCAGCTCGAACATGACACTGCCTGTCCATCAAGACTGTTGTTGCCAAGGAAACCACCCTGGCATCTCTCACAGTGGTCACCAATGGTGTTATGCTGGCAGTTCTAACGCAAACAAAGATATAACCGACAGTGATAAATCCATCAAAACATAAACAAGGAAAAGAGACTGATCATGACCAGAAGGTTCTTCACCTCACAGATTCCAGATCCATCCAGACAGTGATCAGAGTGTCCGTTACAGTTGCAGGGGACACACTTCCCGAGAAACAGGCCAATAGTGTCTCTGTAATAACCTGGAGCACATTTCTATATAAAGGAGAAAGAATGTTTTATTCTCATTATTGATATCCATTTTAGCCTACTGATTATTATTTTAATGAAGTTATTTGTTTTTCCTATGAAACACCAATGCAAAAAGTTCAGAACCCAATATGCTGTCTTCAAATTACCTGTTTGGTCTGAAAAAAAAAAACAAAGTAAGGTACCTAGACCTCCTTTCCAGTGGAAACTAAAGAACTAACAAGCAAAATAAACAAATACGACCAAAACCCTGACAATATTTACAATTTATCACCCCAAGGTGATCACTCCAACAACTGATCTGGTTCCTTACCTGGCATGAGTCTCCCAGGTAGTTGGCGGGACACATGCAGATCTCCACGTTGTTGGCATGGCGACCAGAGGGCAGGCTCTCAGCGCCTTCCAGCACAGCACCTCGGAGTGACACGGCGTGAGCGGACTGGGAATGCAGAGCTCTGATCTGCAGAGACTCCAGGCCGACCAGAACCATCATCAGCTCCTCCCGAGACACTGGGTTACCAGTTTGAGCATGACGGAAGCTTCCCTGTGAGAGCAGGAAGAGAGGGGTGATCGAGGGGTTAACAAGAGTTACATTTGACCAGGATATCTCCTTTAACTCATATATAAAAGAAATCTCCAGAACTGCCTTCTTCCACCTGAGGAATCAGAAGGATCCTGTCCCAAAGCGATGCTGAAAAATTAGTCCATGCATTTGTTATTTTTAGACTGGACTACTGTAATTCCCTTCTAATAGGATGTCCCAGTAGCTCCCTAAAAAGCCTCCAGCTGATCCAAAATGCTGCAGCCAGAGTTCTGACTGGAATTAGTAAGAGAGATCATATTTCTCCTACATTAGCTTCCCTCCATTGGCTCCAGAATCCAGAATAGAATTCAAAATTCTTCTTCTCACATATAAAGCACTTAATGATCAAGCTCCTTCATACCTTAAAGACCTCATAGTAACATATCATCCCAGCAGAACACTACGTTCTCAGAGTGCAGGTCTACTTGTGGTTCCCAGAGTTTCCAAATGTAGAATGGGAGGCAGAGCCTTTAGCTATCAAGCTCCTCTACTGTGGAATCAGCTCCCAGTTCATGTTCGGGAAGCAGACACTGTCTCTACTTTTAAGACTAGACTTAAAACTTTCCTGTTTGATAAAGCTTATAGTTAGAGCTGGCTCAGGTGGCTCTGAACCAGCTCT
>OMLM01010129.1:0-20392 GCA_900302695.1 Helostoma temminkii | reverse complement strand
CGGTTTTCGTCCTGGCCGTGGAACACTGGACCAGCTCCATACTCTTGCTAGGGTGCTCGAGGGTTCATGGGAGTTCGCCCATCCAGTCTATATGTGCTTTGTGGACTTGGAGAAGACGTTTGACAGTGTCCCTCGTGGCATCCTGTGGGAGGTGCTTTGGAAATACGGGATTCGGGACCCTCTGTTAAGGGCCGTCCGGTCCTTGTACGACCGGAGCAGGAGCTTGGTTCGCATTGCCGGCAGTAAGTCAGACTTGTTCCTGGTGCATGTTGGACTCCGACAGGGCTGCCCTTTGTCACCAATCCTGTTATTTTTATGGACAGGATTTCTAGGTGCAGCCAGGGGTCGGAGGGAATCTGGTTTGGGGACCACAGGATCTCATCTCTGCTTTTTGCAGATGATGTTGTCCTGTTGGCCTCATCGAATCGGGACCTCCAGCAGGTACTGGGGTGGTTTGCAGCCAAGTGTGAAGGGGCTGGGATGAGAATCAGCACCTCCAAGTCCGAGGCCAGGTCCGAAATGAGTTTCCTCCGCAGAGTGGCTGGGCGCACACTTAGCGATAGGGTGAGGAGCTCAGTCACCCGGGAGGAGCTTGGAGTAGAGCCGCTGCTCCTCTGCATCGAGAGGGACCAGTTGAGGTGGCTTGGGCATCTGTTTCGGATGCCTCCGGGACGCCTCGCAGGGGAGGTTTTCGTGACATGACCCACTGGGCGGAGGCCCCGGGGAAGACTCAGGACACGTTGGAGGGACTATGTCTCTCGGCTGGCCTAGAAACGCCTCGTGTTCCCCTGGAGGAGGTGTCTAGGGAGAGGGAAGTCTGGGCATCTCTGCTCAAGCTGCTCCCCCCACGACCCGGCCCCGGATAAGTGGAAGATGATGAGATGAGATGAGATGAGATGAGAACTTAAGTATATATTTGCAGAAGGGCAAAATGAAAAGTCAGGAAAGGGACAATTAATATATTTTAAATAGTAGGCATAAATGTTTTGGTTAAGCACCAGAATCAGTTGCCAAAACCAATATTGTTCAAGCCAATACAGCTCCTGGGCTGGAAAGAGAGAAAGGGGAACCCCTCCTCAATCACCACCTCTTGCCTCTGCTCAGCAACAGTGGGGTCTCATTGAATTAGGCTGTAGTTTATGGCCTCAGATCCCAGCTGGGCCAGTTAAACTCGGTCTTCCTCCATCTTTTTTGACCCAGTCACCACCGCTCCACAGGGCCACATCCTCTGCTGACAATTTCTCTTTCCATCTATTCCTTCTGTAGTCCATAAAAAAAATATTTTTCCTTCAGATTTCTGAATTGATTCTTTTTATATTGGACTTTCACTTTGAGACACAATTTACTTAACTTATTCATTCAAAGTGTTGCTTACACTCTTAATGAATTAAATGAATCTAAATGAATACTAAAAAAATTTATATTTTGCGTCTGTGGAAGAACAGAGAGGCTTTAGGCTCTATAGAGGAATGGACTAACAGATGGGGGTTTAGATTCTCTACTGAAAAATCAAAGTACATGATTTTTGGCCACAAGCAGAAACTACCTAATAATGACATAAATATGTACGGATCTCTTCTAGAGAGAGTGAAGAATTTTGGTGTCTGGTTTGAAATCTATACGGTCAGTTCATTTAGGAAAACTTATTGAAAAGTTTAAGACAGTATTAAATGTAATGAGAAGTCTGGCAGGATGTGACTGGGAGGCTGAGAGAGGGATCTTACATTTAATTTATCAAGCAATGATAAGATCTGTATTTGATAGTGGGCACTTTGTCTATGGCTCAGCCTTCAAAACTAGACTTGCAAACTTTGATGTTGTGCAGGCCAAAGTACTGAGACTGCGCAGATGGACCATTTAAAACCACCCCAGATCCAGCATTGCAAATTGAAATGAAAGAAATGCCCTTGAGTTTAAGATGCACCAAGCTGGGCCTGCAGTTTTGGGCAAAGTTAAGCAGCTTTATGTCCATTGTCTCAGCTAAAAGCTTGTTGCAGGAGATACGGGAGTTTAGTGATAATAACAGGAAAAGGCCCTTTTTAACCAATAAATGAGTGGCCAAAATTTCAGCATGTATGACATTGGGAATAAAGTACTGCAACAGCACAAAAGGAGAAAAGGAGGAGCTACAGTGGACTACATTTTACACTTACTGTCTGTTCACAGGGGAAGCAAATCCCACAACTCACAAGAGGAATTGGGCCATTAAAATGAAACAGAAAGTGAACAGTATGGCTGCAAAGTTTTAGAAGACATTTATTTTCAGGCATTCTGCACCATATATGACAACATACAGCTGAACATTATCAGGAA
The DNA here is from genome assembly GCA_900302695.1 of Helostoma temminkii. NCBI lineage: Eukaryota > Metazoa > Chordata > Actinopteri > Anabantiformes > Helostomatidae > Helostoma > Helostoma temminkii. The sequence continues at coordinate 18,079 of OMLM01010129.1, read as the reverse complement.
ATGACAGCATCCATAATTCAACTGTAGGCTTGAATCTGAAGAAAAGGAGCTCAATGCTAGTTTTGAGTTGGTCAGTGTGTAGCCCTGTTGGTGAGCTACATATTAAAAGAGCCGTGTTACATAAAGCACTCACAGCCACGTTAAGGCATAATGAACATGAACATTCTACAGTGAAAAATATGGCCAATAAGAACTACTGTAGGTTTGCTTTAGCGGGGTCATTGTGAGACCAGAACAAGCTTACAAAACCAAGTACAAGCACAAAGTATTTTTCTAAGGGTTTATATATTTGGGAAATACAGAGTGGACGTAGGGAAGAAAAACTGTACTTTGCAGAGGAGACACTGTGTACTGTATTTAGGCCTTAAATACACTATTCATATTCTACACTATTTTCATATTCATAGGTTTATGAATATGAAAATATGGACTTATAAAAAGGAAAGAAATTTAAACAAAACAAGTGAGGGATGCTTTGTTTTTTTCTTCTCAGTGAAAATACATAAATGATTACAAAAACCTTAGAGGTATGATATCTAATCATATAATTACTCTAGATGACATAGCACTGCTTTCAAGTACTAGTGTGAGGAATCAAAGTTATATTTGACCAGTATATCTTCTTTAACTTCTATATACAAAAATCTCTAGAACTGCCTTCTTCCACCTGAGGAATATTGCTAAAATTAGGAGCATGCTATCTCAGGGTCATGCTAATGTTGACTGATGTTTCAAATCAGTGAAACATGGTGGTGGTAGTGTGATGGTCACAATCTATCATCCATTTACAATGCAGTTGTTTCATCACTACGCTGGAGGTTTCACAATCGTTCCTGGTCTCAGGTGGTCACAGTGACACACATGAAAGCCAGGAAGATCCACAACATACAGGTAAGTGACCCCTGACGCCACAGTGGTTATAAGCCTGCAACTCTAACCAGTTGAGCAGAACTGATGAAGCCTTCTGGGTAGCTGTTATATTGGACTGCATTTGATTGCACAGCAGGTCATAATGTTATGCCTGATCGGTGTATATTCACTTCATTTGTATATGTCTTTTCTGACCAAAACATATTGTCCTTTATGAAGGACAATTTAAAATAGTTAAGCTAGATTTTAAAAAATTACAGACATTATTAAATACATAAACATTTATTATTATCAGTGATCCAGTGATTGATACCTGTGGTCTATTTAAGAATGCTCTGAACGTGCACTTATTCCAGATACTTTTACTTAAATAACGTCTGAAAAAATTGACTTCTAAGAGTAGTTTTACCTGAGTAGATTTGTGAAGAAGAGATGCTACTCTTACTCTGTTACAATGAGCTACACTCGACTCGTTAATTTTTTTTTTTCCAGAGAAGTGCCACCTGTGGATCTACTGCATGACTGTTTCACCAATCAGAAGTAGCAACAATAATTAAGTGACTCTGTTTCACCAATCAGACGTAGTCATGCAGTGACATGACCACATACAAACTGTGGCACATAGCAGTACAAAGTCTCCACACGAAGCAGACAGGGAATGAAAACACACACAAAATGGCAGAGGCAAGTGTCTCCAATGCTAAAACTGAGGAGGATGAACACCCCTGGCCTCATATACAAAGCAAGTTTCCTATACACACACTACAAAAGATCAGTTTTATAATGTGTCTTCTGTGCCTGCTAAAAACAAACAGACATTTCAGCATAAAACAACTCAATGAGCCTGCTGTGCCATTTGGACGGCAAGTGAATATACAGTATATCTTGTCACTGGAAGTAGTTTGCACTGTTCAAACATACACACGTTACCTACAATAGATTCGGGTTTCAAAAGCTTAATTTTGTGAAAAAGTGAGTCTTGCATAATTTGTTATTTTGATGTTATTTATTATTGCTAATTTTGTATTTTATCACTTGAAAGTACCAGAATTTGCACACTATTTAATATTTTTGTCTGACTACATAATTTCTAAAAAAATAAATCAGACATTTAGATCAAACAGTTACTCAGCACCTGAGTCTTTCCACTAAATACTAATACTATAGCATGAGTATTTTTTTTTGGTGACTACTTTTAAATACTTGAGTAATATTGTTTTGAAGTAACACGACTCCTACTTGACAACATTTTTTGGCTACTGTACCCAGCTCTGCTCACTTGACACAGCTGGGCCTTCTTATCCTAGCTCCTAGATTAACCCAGGATGTGCTGATCATACTAGGTCAAGCTAGGCTAGGCTCTCTAATAGAGAGACAAAGAGGTGAGCTCGATGACTAGACTGGCTGACATTTTAGCTGAAAGGTATAAACAGAGATTAGAGAGATTTTCCAGAGGGCAACAAAGGACAGACAGATAGGAACAGAGGAAAGGCAGTCTGGAAAATCAATCAGGTGAAACAATATAGAAGACAGGAAAATAAGAGGAAAGGTATATCCAGACACATACTTCCTCTAATGATAGGCATGAAACAGTGCAACCATACGAAAAGACCTCAGAAGTGGCCTCAGAGTGAAAGTTAGTCCTGACTACCATTCCTTACTGTACAGTACATTCCTTTGTATTATTTTTTATAAGCCCACTCACCTACTACAGTATGCTGTGGTGTTTTTGTATTGTGATCTGGTTTGTACAGTAGATAATGTATGCTTACAAGATCGTCTGCTCGAGGTCCTCTGGATTGGGAGAGTTGCTACAGGCCGTCGCAGTGCAAGTCTCCTGAACGAAGAAAGTGAAGGATAAAGAAACAAAGCAAAATTGAAAGTGAGGGGCAACAAAACAAAGGTTCTCATCAGTACTCTTGCCTAGGACTCTTGCCTGCAGAGTGGCCAACTCAACAGCACCTGTCTACCTCAACTCCTACATTCAGGACTACAATCCCTTCCGCCCACTGTACTGCTTAAAACAGAACTTTTCCACTAGTATTCTGCAACTTACTATACACTTAAATAACTCTATTTCTTGCACTTGTATGTTATAAAATGGACAAACTTCTCCTGCTAGCCATTATGCTTTAATGTTTTTCTCCTTGACTTTTTGCTTGCTTTGTACCTCACTTGTAAGTGTATTTGGATAAAAGTATAAAAAGAAGCAATAAAATGATATATGTAATGTAAATGTAATCACTACACAGGGAATAATAGAACCCACTCATCAATAGCCCCTTTGCATTCTGTCAGCTGAACCTGGTGAAAGAAAACAGGGAAGATGGAATAAGGAGGTAAAGGAAAACACACTTGCTGTTCACACAAATGCACAAATAAATCTGAATGTTTGTGAAAAATTCTTCCTCTTCTGTTGCTCTCCTGCCTTCTTCTTTTTATGTGTGTGTTTCTTTTTCCTCCTTGGGTGCACTCAGATGGTGCCAAGAAACAGTCCCAGCCTCCTGAGCTCTGTGTTGCACATCAAGTATGACTGTCCTAGTGCACACTACGGTGCAATTTTCCATCCACTTGCTGTCCAAAGTGGATCAGTACCAACACTATCATTTTCTGTCATTATTCATTTTGGGCCAGACATTGTGCGGAAATCCAAACTATTTTGGCAGAGTGAAGCAGGGAAAAAAGAATAAAAGGGGGAATGAAAGAGGAAGGGGGTAAAACGTAAGTGATTCAATAGACAGATTACTGTGGTCAGCTTAGGCAGACAGAGGATGTTGCTCTAGTTGGTGTTGCGCCTCACCTCTCCTGGAACTGTCTGGATGGGATTAAACCAGCACGGGGGTTGGGGTCACCCTCAAGTTTGGCCTGCCACCAGGTTGCATCATCTTGGCTCATTATCTGAAGGATGGAGCCCTTCTTGAAGGCCAGTCCAGCCTCCTTACATGGGATAGCTTTGTCCTCTGTGGGATCATAGTCAAAAAGTGCCTTCACAAACACCTGGAGAGAAGAGGGAGAGAGACACAAATATAGACCTGGATTGAGGCCACAATGCAGTAAATGACATTTTAGTTCACTGCCTCTCTATTAACTGTATGTACTGTGAGGAACTCCTTGTCATCACAGTAAACACAGATAATACAGATGTTTCACTTATGCTCATGGTGATTTCTAGAAAGGTCATAGCAATAAAAAAGTTTTAACTACTGGCCATTGTAGTATTTTCATGTCCTTCTATCAACACTTAAAATTGACTTGGTTTTGTTACTAGATTTGGTGAGACTGATTTAGAGACTCTAGTCAAAAGTGCTCTGCTGGATCCACTGAGCTTCTGTAATTCTAAACACCTTATATCATTAATTCTTCCACTCCGAGGAACAAATCAATCACAAAAAAGTTAGAAAGTTTTCCTTCTTTCTACTTGGGTCAAGACAAAACATGACTTATTTTTACTTTGTGTTCTACATCCCTAAATAGCACTTTGGCTGCTGAATCATTCAGCAGAATATAGCCACACATATACACACTGAGATCTGCTATTTTTCTTCTTCTCTTGTCTTAGCTTTTTTGGCCTGTTTATGTTCAGCCACTTGGCTGCCTTTTGATGCATCTACATAACATGATGTAAGCTTAAAGGCTATTTTCTTGAGTGGCTGAGTGCTTGGTATGGCCTGACTTCTGGCCTGACTAACAAATTTTTCAGTTGGATTGCTTAAACGTCAAAGTTCAACAATATTTGTCCTGTACAACCAGTTACACATGCAGGGTGGGCTGCGTTTTAAATAATATTAAGCAGCCTTAAACCCTGGTGCTCAAAACTGGGGGTAGGAGTGATATTAAGCAATATACAAGCCACTGTCTACTGATTAAATCTGGGTAACGACACAGTTTATTGTTCTGACCAATGTTACATTTAAATGCGCTGCATTTAAACACATTTAAACCACTCATTCATGTGAAGAAAAAACTAGAACTGGGACTTTATTCAGTTCCCTAATTTCTGGTACACCAGTAACATTGATGCACAAGATGCACTGAGTGACATCTGGACACAAGAAAGTTTATTTATAGTTATGATGTATGACCCATTGGACGGAAAGTTTATTTTTAAAAAATATCCAGGTGGAAGCTTGGATAAGAGCATGGTTGTGTGCAAATTATACAACAAAGACTTTTCTTATCACCAAAACAGAGACACCAGACAAATGTTAGCGTTGACAGTCCTGGTAAAAGTTCTTTACCATTTTTCGTGGTAGAAATGTCACTTTATAATAATCTCTTGGTTCGTTTACTTTGCTAAAGATGATGTTTACCTTTTTCAATGGTCAGGCTTTTTACCTCTGTTCTGGAACTGAAGTGAAATGTGTTTTCAAGACATTGAAAGTGCTTGAGTTTACAAAAAACCTTTAAAAATGTTGAACATAGCTATAATTGCACTCTGCACTAATCAGTTAATCTGTGAATGTAATAGACTGATGGAGAATACATACATTTTTGTTGTTTAAATTCATGTATATGTCTATTAATAGATTAAGTCGTCAAACTAAATGTATTTGAATAAAAAAATGTATTGTTTATTGTGTTAAATATAGCTATTTGCTTAAAATGTGACTAACTCATTAATTACAAAGCCTCTAATTAATTAGATTAGATTAGATTACTTTGTGAGAATAACCTAATCAATTGATAAATACTATAAGCCATCAAAGAAGATACCTTTGGCTCCTTGGATGGCACCTCCTCCTTGACCCCAGGAACAACTTTAAAGGTAATGGCGCCTTGTGACTGGGCCTGAGAAAGACAAGATACAGTAGGTTAGATAGAGGTAGAGGGGTAAGAAAAAACTGCCCTGGTAAGTACTTCATAAGACACACAAGCACTATTTGATTTTTCAACATTACAAGGATTGTTAGGATTAAATGACTTGGTAGGGACAGAATTCGAGGTGGCATGGAGGTTAAGGAAAAGGGTTGTACAGTATCATCACTCTCTCTTTCCTCTCCAATTGTCCAAATAAGTTCAGGTTCATGAGGGAGCTCATTTGAGATCTATGGCAGACCCTGCTTGCACAATTTACTAAGCATCAGTCTCAAACAGAGAGGACCATGTGGTTCAATGCATGTGGTCTAAAGACCATTAAAGACCTGTAGGCCAATACATTGGGTTTTCAGCACAGTGGTGGGAGCAATGAGTTCATGGATAAGTTGGTAGATATTTTTGCTTTCAGAAACAAGACATGGTATTAGTGGAGGTGAAGCACTGGAGGACAGCACAAACTGAAAGTATTCAAACACACAAACAAACAAGACTTACCAGAATACGAATTATTTCCTCTGGTTTCTTATCATCTACAGGGATTCCATTGACCTCCTTCAGTTCATCTCCAACACGAATCAGTCCTACCACAAAAAAAAGATCAAATAAGATACCCCATTTTTTATTTCCTAATAGAAGCAAGCTACTGTGTAAAAGTCTAGTGCTCACAAAACCTGGGGATGTGTCCAGTACACCAGATTGTTTATTGCAATTGGGGTAAATGAGATTGAGAAATGAGATGAGAAGAATCACAAAATTATTGTAGCCACATGGAAATTTGATTTGCCTTTGGCTCCCACAGAGCTGAAACCAGATTAGGCACAATGAAAACAAAATAAAACACAAAACATATGGACAATATAGCAGAGCTATATTTATATTTATTTGCAATTTAGTTGTACAGTAAATCACATTTACACTTCAAACTGCAGACTTACATACTTTTCACTAAACATACACACAGTCAATGCCATATAAGAGAGGAAAAGGGTTGGAACTGACCACTTCTGTCTGCGGCCCCTCCTCTCATAATTCGGGAAACGAGGATTGCTCCAGTATGGTCATCACGTCTTATTGTTGCTCCCTACACACGAAAACATTTATAAATTTCACGTCCAATCATTATGTCTGACAATGACAGTAAGAGATAAATCATCAAAATATGAGGACCTGTGATACATACAGTTTACTTATTGATACTGTATGCCGATTGAGTTGACACACTATATTATTTATTATTATTTTCAACACCAAATAATGGTGTTTGTATATACAGTAAACCAGTCAGTGGACAGGAGATAGCACAAGAATTTTTTTGATTTCACAAGCATCTCAACCAAAAATTATTTTCAACCTAGAATTCTGGTTTCCTGTAAGAACCAGAATCTAGACTAACGGGAACTATAAAAACATCTGTGTCATCAGAATATAAAGCTGCAAAAAAATATAATGTGTATAGACTAACACAAAGGCACAAACCACACAACATCAAGCGCAGAGTAGATAAAGAAGAAAAAATACATGTGTATAAATGTACACAAGTCTTAAAATGGCTCTGATTTAAAAGAAAAGTACTACAGGAAAAACAGAGGGTAAAAATCAACTTTCTTTCTTTCTTTATCTGTTGGTTAAAGCCAGTGAATGTCTAAAAAGATCAGATGGTGGGATCACTCCCACCAGTTGCCTGCTACTTGTTGTTGTTCTTTCTGTTTGGCTAGCATTGAGTTGTAAAAATTTTTGAGCCATCTAACTTTTGATTTCACCTAGACAAGTAGGTAAGGAATTCAGTTTGCCACTGAGACTCTAATGGGCAGGTACAGTTGTGTGTCATCAGCATAACAATGAAAAAAACACCATGTCTACGAATAATATGACCAAGGGGAAGCATGTACAAAGAGCATAAGATCAGCCTCAAGACTGATCCTTGTGGGACACCGTATTTTGCAAGGGGGGAAAGGGATGATGAGTAACTATTGATGGAAACACAGAACTTACTATCCACCTTGAGCAAGCACTAGGCAACAGTGAAGAGAAAAAACTCCCTTTTTTAAGAAAGGAAGAAACCTTCAGCAGAACCAAGCTCAAGGTGGGCAGGTGGAGAGAAAAGAACTGCAGGTCACAAAACCAATAACAACAAGCATTTTAAAGCAGAACCTGTTATTTCAGCCCATAGCCTTAGTCAGTCCAATAAAATGCTATAATCTACTGTAAGAGCAGCACTGACATCTAGGAGGACAAGAACTGAGCACATCCCAGCATCAGAAGCAAGCAGTCTTTCAAGCTAGACCATCAATACAACACATCAGCATCAACATTGGGTCTTTAGTGATTGTCCCCACTAAATCATTGACGACCAACTGAGCTTTACGGACCGTATCTCCTCTGTCTCTATGGCATGCAGATTTGCCCTCTACAATCAGAAAGATGTTTCTAAAGCAGGAGCTGGTCATATCCTGTCTCGATTATGGTTACCGGCATGCGCAATCAAACCCCTCCATATGATCCAAAATGCAGCAGCATGTCTTGTTTTTAATCAGCCAAAAAGGACACACGTCACACCACTGCTAAGATCTTTGCATTGGCTTCCTGTAGTCGCCTGCATATGGTTCAAAGCTCTAACTCTTGCCTATAGAGTGGTCAATACAACTGCACCTGTCTACCTCAACTCCCTCATTTAGGTCTACAATCTCTGCCCACTGCGCTCTGCCAACAAATGGAGTCAAAATATCCAATGCAAAACTTTTCAGCTCTGTGGTCTCACAATGGTGAAATGAGCTACCAAACTGTGCACAGTCAGCAACCTCACTGCCAATTTTAAAAAGTTTCTGCTGAAAACAGAACTTCTCTGTAACTTTCTATGCACTTAAATACATTACAAAATGTATTTAAGGCATTATACAAAACAATGCACTTTCATTAAATAAATAAAAAACTTTAACTTGTTCTTGGACTTACATCTCATGAAACTGACACACTTCTGAACCATTTTAAAGCAGAACCTGTTATTCGAGCCCATAGCATTAGTCAGTCCAATAAAATGGCATTATCTACTGTATCAAGACAAGAACTGAGCACACCCTAACATCAGATGCAAGCAGGAAGTCCTTAGTCACTTGAAGAAGGGCAGTTTCTGTGCTGTCATGTCTACGAAAACCAGACTTGAATTCATCCAATATGTTATCATTTTCTATTGCTAAAAGCAGGTGTTTGGACACATATTTTTCTAAAATCTTAGATATAAAAAGTTATTTGGAGATGGACCTATAGTTTTCTAGAAGTGTAGGATCTAGCTTGGGTTTTTTAAACAGAGGTTGAACGCAAGCAACTTTGAAAAGCTCAGAGACATATCCAGTAGACAGGGATCTGTTGTAAATTGTCAGAAAACAGGGTGCAAATAATTAAGTAACTGTAACTAAAAACTTAGCTAGAATGACATCAGTTGGGCTAGGAGACAATTTTGTGTGAGCAGTTTCTGCTGATAGAAGTAGATGATCTGTGGATACGTGGAGTTACAGTAAGTCATGTGAAGAAGACTGTACGACTGTACTGCATGTTAGCAGCTAGCATTTGGCTACCCAGCCTGTTGGGGTGGACTTCATTCCTGAAGAATGGGTACCAAGAATGGGTTAAAAAAAAAAGTGTAGATGCTAAGGATCCTGCTGGATATTCCTCTTGATAATGTGGGAATTAGAAGAGAAATAAAAACTTGTCACAGTTATTTAAAAATGCAAAAAGATCATAAAAATTTTTTGGTCAGGTTGGACTGCTGACATGCAGTATAGCATGTCCCCCCCATCTACAATCCGACTGATGGAGGAGGGAAATAAAACCAACAGTCCTGTCAGTTTGCCCAGAATGACTAGGACAGTGGCTCCGGAGAAGCAGTGGCTGGCCGTGTTGAAAAAGTGGGCGTTCCTGATTATGGAATCTCCTACTATTAATGTGGTTATAGAAATGAAAGGTTGAGGAGAAGGCACCTGTAAGGATCCACTGGGAGGGGACTTGTCCGTGTCTATGCTATGACCAGGTGAGTGCTGTGCCTCAGCCTCAGCCTCAAGCCTTCTCAGTGGGACGTGTAGCCATCAGAGCACCCTCAGCCCCCAGCGGAGGGAAGGTTGCATCTTCAGCGGGCCCTGCTGTCAGAAAAACATCCAAAGCAGAATTGGAGCCAAAGAAGCATCGGCCAGTTTGCCCAAGGCATCAGAGGACAGTGCCGGGTAGAAATTGGAGAGGCCTAGACAGGGGAGTGTGTCACCTCTCCCCTCCCCAATTTTCTCTTATGCACACAAAACCACCACTTCAGCCCAAGATGAATGTCTGACTGACTTTTGGATATAATATTAGCACAAACTTCAGCTTATTACATGTGTAGTCCCCTCCACTAATATTGGCACCCTTGGTAAATATAAGCAAGGAAGGCTGTGAAAAAATTATTTATTGTTTAACCTTTTGATCTTTTGTGCAAAATATTTACAAAAAGTCTTTGCTATTGATAACAACATTTTCATTCATTTGACCAAAATATTTCGTAAATTCCCCAAAAAAATTTTTTGTTTTTAGTATAGCTGGGTGACCAAGAACAGGTAATTGTTCAACCATAACTTCCTGTTTCAAAGGGGTATAAATATGAGGTCACACATGGGCCGAACTCCCTTAGTGATTTGGGTAAGACCAAAGAACATGCGCATCAAAAGGTTGTTGAGCTCAAGAAATTCTACTCAACTGGAAGTGTTTTAAATCTGCCTAGAAGAGGATGTGTGTCTATCTTGTCCCAACACACTGTCAGGAGGATGGTTCAGGTGCCCAAAACCTTTTAGAGAATCACAGTAGAACTGCAGAAGTTAGTTGGGTCTTGGGGTCAGAAAGTCTCCAAAACTACAATCCGAAGTCACTGTGAGGGCAGTTACAGAAATTATTAAATAACTCAAACCCAAAATGTGCAGTGCAGGTGGATTACCGACATTTAAAACTGGTGTGTGGCATCAGGAGAGGCCATCACAGTCACCTATATCACTACAAATTATTTGGAAGGGTTAAAGGGTGTTTGTTAACACCAGAGGAGGGTTTGGTGCACACAGAGAGGTAGCCATAAGGATAGGTACCTTTTGCCCACAGTTGAATATGCTGGTGGGTCTACTATGTGGATAGATTCTGTATGGAGAAATGGTTTCAGATCTCTTGCCATGTATTCTCTAACCTCATCAGTCATTATGGGAGAAGACTCGGGGCTGTTAACTTGGCAAAGGGAGGCAGCACAAAGTATTGTGGGTGTAAATATTAGTGGAGGGCACTGTAAACCACCAACTGCTCAACTTCTTGATGGCTCCATCCAAATATTTTGGGGCTGTTTTACTACCATCATATTTACCAAGGGTGCCAATATTAGTGGAGGTTACTGTATTTGAATGTTGTTTTTATTTCTGTTGCACAAAAAGGAATAGGGTCAGTGTCTTCTACACCCCACTTAGCACTTGCTTTTTGCTTTTTTTTCATCTGTCCTAACACACTGACACTACTACAGCACAGCAACAGCCTACCATGTGTCATGCTGCTTTAGTTCCCTTTTCCCTTCCGGTCCCAGTGTAGTTCTTGCTCTTACTGCCGATTAAAAGTGCAGGATAAGATAGCCAAAAGATCAAAGGAGCCTTTCGTTTGTGCTACTTTACAGATCTATTAATATGTCATCTTGGTTGTTTTCATGGCCTGTTCACAGCTAATGGTTTCCCTCCTAGATAATGGTTTCTCCAAGGCCTTGGTAGTGTATGTAGACACTAAATCAGGAAAAACATCCGGCTAACATGGTGGTATGGTCTGCAGAGAGTTGAATTTAATAGAATAATTGGGCTTATTAAAGAAACTTGAGAAGATGCAGTAGGAAAGAAATCAGTTCAGCAGGTCAGCAAGAGGGGAAGGCACTGTCAGATGCCAGTATCAGGGTCACATATAACCCCCACAGCCTGACCTAATGCAGCTGTCTGTGATGCACTGGCCTTCAGAGAGGAGATTTTTTGAGCCTTAAAGAAAAGGGCACATTTAGCCTGCAAACACAAAAGGATGAGGGTGTGAACCAAAATCGCAGCTGGAGTTGATTTCCATTTGAACCTAAATGTTTTGTGTGTTTTTTCACAAGAAAGAAATGGGCATGGACACATTTATGCACAAGAAATCGTCCATTCGTCTAATCTTCCTATTACACTTTCCAGACTCCATAGGACATATCTGAAACTGCAGTCATTTTTTTATATGTAGCAATTCTCATCTGATCCACTGCCCTCCAATGTAAGGGCCCCACATGGGTCAGTCAAGTCAGCAGCAAGGAAGAGAAGAAAGACAAAAGAAGCTTCTGTTTTGCTGCATTTTGGTATGAAATTGGTATAAATTTGTGTTAAAACATTTACTTAGCCCAGAGGCACACAAAGACTACTTCAAATTCAAAAGCATCTTTCAGATACTACACATCAAATATCACCTCAGATATTTGATGTGTACCTCAAGTTCAAGAGGAAATAAACGATTGTAAAAAAGATAAATGAAATACAACAAAAACAACCTCCATAACTTCAGGGGATTATTTTACCTTGTTTTTCATTTTGTTCAAGGACAATACCACACAGTTACACACTGCTACCACATTGTGAATACCTTTATTTATTATTTAAATGAGGGTTTTAAGATAACTGAGATTTTGTGCATTCCACTTACCAGCATATTGTGTGCTCTTCTGAAATGCTGGGAGATGTGAACTTGTTGGGATGCTTCTGATCTCTAAAGTCATTTTTGGTGACTTTGTTTGTTACCTTGGATACAGCATTGTTTTTCAGCTAACATGCTATTATCCACAAGCTATTAGCCATGAAAATACAGGCCTGCTACCAGAGAGAGAGAGACACTAGAATCCACCAGAAATCCTCCAATGGGTCAGAGGTCTACCCAGAGCTGAGGAGGTGGAGTGCTAAGTAAATTAGCTGAGACAATGTCTTTCCAGTAAAATGGACGAGTCCTCTGTGCTGATCAAGGACCAAAATGTGACATGGCTAAAGGAACTTGGTTGTGATTCAGTGTTACTTTTCAGCTGGCGAGGAAGAACAGGCAAACAAGGCCCTACTGCCATCTAACTTCTTAGTCTACATCATCCAAGAAAGTGACCTGGATACCTGCAGTTTGAGAATTGAGTGCTGTTGTTTACTCTAATAAACTCACAAACTTTATATCTGATGTGTCTCACCTACTGGATTGTGTGGTGTTTTTTTTGCTATATCTTTTTTGAGCTATTATGTGTTTTTATACTATTTTCTATATTTATTCTGTGTTATTTTTAACTTTGATGTCATATCTGCTCTGCTGCTGTGACATGGAAATGTCCCCTTCTGGTAATCAATAAAGTGTTATTTAATTAAATCTAATCTAAATAAACATTAAAATAAACCATAACTGAGTGTTTTATAAGCAAAGAAAAAGAATGTGAGTTTATACTAAGCCTCTTTCTAAAGGCTGAAACTGCTTGTCTCAAGAGGAATCAATCAGCCTGCTTGACATGCAGATGTAAATGTCACATCTAACATGTCTGAGTATCTGAGTAACAGTTACACATGTTCACTGAGACATTTATTTTTATAGAAAAATAAAACAAGCTTAAGGCACTAAACAAAAAACAAGACAAAAGCAGAAGAACAATATAATTCACTGCTCAATAGTGAAGCTAATAGGCAAGAGGAAAAGCACTCAAATCACTGAATGCATTTTGCCTCTCATCCGTAGACATGGAAGGCACTATACAGTACCTATAAAAAGGATTCACCTCTTTGGATGTTTCACCCTTTTATTGACATTATAAATCAATCATGGTCAATATAAGTTGGCGACTTTGACAAAAAAATTAAGAAAAATACCTTATTAATGTCGAAGTGAAAACAGGTTTCTACAAAATAATGTGGATTAAATAAAAATATGTAAAGTGAAATCAGTTTTCGCATTAATATTCACCCCCTTTAAAATGACTGACCTAATCCAACAGCGGTCCAGATATTTGGTGCTAGTAGTCCCACAATTAGTGAAATGGGGATCACCTGAGTGCAGTGAATGTGTTTCAAGTGACTGCAGTATAAAGACACTTGTGTCTGGAAGGTCCAATCACTGGTTATTCAGTATTCCTGGCTACCATTACACTATGAAGACAAAATAACACTCCAAGACCGTGCAAGAAGGAGACTAGTGAGAGAGGCCACTAATACACTGATGACTACTTTGAAGGAGTTACAAGCTTTAGCAACTCAGACAGGAGAGATGGTGCATACAACAACTGTTGCCTGGGTTCTTAACCAGTCAAAGCTTTAGAGTGGCAAAGAGCAAGCCACTGTTGAATAAAACTCATGTTAAGTCATGACTTGAGTTCACCAAAAGGCATGTGAAAGACTCCATGGTCAAGTTGAAGAAGGTTCTTTGGTCAGATGAGACCAAAATGCTGCTTTTTGGCCATCACACAAGACGTTATGTTGGGCGGACACCAAACACTGCACATCACCACAAACATACCATTCCCACTGTGAAACATGGTAGAAGCATTCAGCAAATACTACATAGAAATGGTTTACTGACAACAAGGAGAATGTTCTACAGTGGGTTTTCTAGAAATCTATAAAAACAAAACTCTGTGATTTGTCTGACAAATTTACAAAGATTTTCAGTGTTTTCACTTGACAAAGCATATTTAGACTTTGATGGTGTTACATCACCTTTCTTTTAAATTACCTTACATTTTGAATAGGAGGCAGATCTGGATTTGACTGTATAAACAGTCTGGTTTGAACCTAAACAAGCTGCATGATGTATTTGGGGAGTGACCTCTAATTACCAAGAGATTTTTCTGGTGTAGGTGCTAAGCATTAGCACAAACTGAGGATTTGGTTTGCAATGAGCCTTCAGCATCTACTAGTACAGGGAAGCCATTTCAGAAATAAGCAATAATAATCAGCAATAAATCAGAAAGGGAATGTCTATGTCTGTCAAATGGACATATACAGTACACATACAGTATGAGTGACTGCATGTGTAGGAGTGTTTTTGTGTGCATGCAACCATGTCTGCATGTATTTCTATGAGTCCAAACAAGTCTGCAATAAGCCACAATTGACCTAATGATCAATGCTGGGCAGCCACTAAGCCTGATGAATGGGCTATATTAGCAGTTAGAGACAAGTCGCCACTTAACTAAGTGGCTCAAATTCACAGTTTGCACAGAAAAAGACACACACAGCACATAATGATTAATACATACTATACATACATACAAGATGTTGAAAAATCTTTTTCAATGTTGTTTGGGACAGATTTTCTCATCCTCTTTTCAATCACTGCTGCTGTTTGCAGAAAAGAAAAAAATCTCTCCAGAAATAAAACATCATAGGGCAAAAAGCACAGATATAAGAGATGAGATGAGGGTCATCTTAGAGTATGGAGGGCCTTCTAGATGTGGTCAATTAGTCATTAGTAAGTTGATTTGAAGCCTCCTATGTGTTGACAAATGGTTCACACCTCATACAGTACTGAAAAAAAAGAGAATCAGGATTGAAATTTGGATGCCCTTATGTATGTGTACATGAGTGTGTGTTTATTCGACCAAATGGAATGTAGGAATGATCGTCTAGGGGCCTGTCAGCACAGGAGTGCCATGAAATCTTAGCAGATAACAGAAGTAAGACTGGGATTTAGCCAGAATGAGTTTCTGGCATACTGAGTGTTTATGGGGCAATTAGACTGCCCTCTGGCTGATGAACATGATGGAAACTGGCGGGCTAATACTCTGGCTGTAAGGATGACGAAATGACTGGCTAGCTATCTCAGCCTGGCTTATCATATGATTCAGGGTCTAGGGCAAGCTATGTGTGGCCGATCTACTAAATGCTACAGTGGAACAGCGAGATCCTAAGATTTCTTTATCTTACCTATGTTCAAACTAATGCAACTGCTTTATTCCCAACCCACCAGGGAAAACAAGCATGATGATTCATTTCAAACACCATCTATCAGGCCAAAACAACCACTCAAAATATTGCTCTGAAAACCAAATGGAACAATGTGGCATTTAACAAACATTATTTCTCGCTACAAACTTATAGTGACAAAGGAAAGCAAACACAAAGGGCCTGGACATAAGGATTGATTTGTTTTGACATGATGTCACTTAACAGCAAAAGTGTAGCAGCAACAATAAACTCCTGACTGACTGCTGTGTTGACTGCTATGTTTGGAGTTATAAATTCAAGTGCAGTGGAAACACATGCTGGTGTTCTTCCTGCCAGATGTTGACCATGGAAAAAAACAAATGCAAAGTGGGAATAGGCCTCTTGGACAGAAAAATACAATTACCACCAATCATATCTGGTGTTAGAGTGTGTCATTTCATCTTACCTCACTGATATGGTAGAGCGCCCCTCATGCTTAATACACATGACCATTCCCCACACACGCCCGATCATACATATGGACTTACTGTAACATTATGACCACCTGTACATTCTAATGCAATCCAATACAACAGCTCTTTTATGCATATTACATTTCCAAAATTATAATTATGAAGTTTTTAAATTGAAGCTTAACATAACATACTCCAGTATGACTCCACCGCCCACAATGACCTTTATCACATTTCTGACAGTTTCAACTTTGTAAATGTCAAATTCATGGCATAGCTGTTGTATTGGATTGCATTAGAGTGTATAGGTGGTCATACTGTTTTGCCTGATTGTTGTATGAGCTCCATACTTCCTCAAATGCTATAGACCGCAGTGCTGCTCAGAAAAAAAAATCATGTAAAATAAGTGTATTCACCCATCATCAGAAAAATCAATTTGGTTATAGCCATCCCTAAGGATTAATCACTGTAAAGAATCATAATGGCGTCAGGAAGAAGGAAGAAGGCAAAAACAGAAACACAGAAACAGTGTAACAAAAAATACTTCCCCAGGTATTTCCCCAGCCTACACTCACTCCTAGGCTTAGCTTCCTTTTTTATTTAACTTACCAGTTGTAATTAACAAGTATACTGGAAAAAGGAAAACAGCAGGTCATTGTTATCTTAATTACACAATGGCAAGCAGGAGGAGAAACTGTCTGGTGGCGCAGAAGACTTAACTCTATTTGTCTTCTTCCACTCCCCTCTTTACTTTTCCTCATCTGCCTCTTTAAACTTTAATGTTTCACACACCTAGCAGCCTACCTCAGACAAGTGGGTCTGTGAATCTGTGTGTAAATGTGTGGTTATCTCACCCAGTGTTTATTTGTTTCCATACTGTCTGTATGAATTGTATAGCCTGAATGGAGTCACATATGTTTGCTTTATGTTAAACAGTGCCAGATATTTAATCATTTTTTATTATATTTCTGTCTCTTGTATGAGAGTAATGCATGAGCTGTATGGGCATGTACAAATAGGCAGGTCTTTCTTTGCTCAGATTGTTTAGTGTTTCCCCTGTCATTAACCTGAGTCAAGAAAACATCATTTTCACATGTCACTTTTAATTTACAAAGTAGGTGCAGGAGCAGGACCACAGACGAGCATCTGGTCTGACGGACAACAATACCTACATTCAACTTCAACCCCTGTGGCTCTAGGAACACACAAGGGAAAAGAGCAGGAGTGCCAGGAAATGTGTACATATTTATGATTACATACTATGGGAGAAGGAAGTTTTATTTATCATGCCATGAGATTATGACCTGAGAATGCCCCAGATGTGGCTTTGAAAAACATGAGTGTTTTTACATCCAGAACTCAACAGCTACAAACACAATGACTTCTCCGTGTCTGCTAACCATGTAAATTTGGTAATGTGTGAAAAAAATGGTAATTTGTGAAAGACTTGATAACATCCATCCATCCATTCATTATCCTAACTGCCTTTCCTCTCAAGGGTTGCAGGGGTGCTGGAGCCAATGCCAGCTATCATTGCGTGAAAAGCAGGGTACATCCTGGGCAGGTCTATAGGCAATTTTGAGTTAGCAATCAACTTAATTGTATGTCTCTGACTGTGAGAGGAAGCTGAAGTACCCCAAGAAATCATAAGCAAGGGGAGAACATGTAAACTCCACACAGAAAAGCACCTGGGCCTGAAGTGCTGACAGTGCTAACCACTACACCACCATGACACCCCAACTTGATATAAAAAAAAAAAGTAAATGAAATAAAACTTTTACTCTCAAACTGTTTTTAGGAATTTCATATATGGTAATGACAGTAAAGAGGACAGCAGTGTCTAGCACCAGCTAGAAGAGGAACTGCAGACATACAGTATAACTCTCTAGGCAGGAGGCTAACTTATACACTACTCATTCTTAATGCAGCTCCAGCTGTCAGTCACACTGAATTTATTGTACGGCATTTACTGTGCAAGATACT
>OMLM01010127.1:0-33699 GCA_900302695.1 Helostoma temminkii | reverse complement strand
GAGAAGAAGAATTTTAAATTCTATCCTGGATTTTACAGGGAGCCAATGGAGGGAATCTAATGTAGAAGAAATATGATCTCTCTTACTAATTCCAGTCAGAACTCTGGCTGCAGCATTTTGGATCAGCTGGAGGCTTTTTAGGGAGCCACTAGGACATCCTATTAGAAGGGAATTACAGTAGTCCAGTCTAGAAGTAACAAATGCATGGACTAATTTTTCAGCATCACCTAATTTTAGAGATATTCCTCAGGTGGAAGAAGGCAGTTCTAGAGATTTCTTTAAGTTTTAAATTAGTTAAAGGAGATATCCTGGTCAAAGATAACTCCAAGATTCATCACAGTACTGCTAGACGCCAGTGCTATGTCATCTAAAGTAACTATATGATTATACATACTTTATGTCTTATAAACATTCTTGAAGTTTGACTAATTCATCTGTTTCATGTGGTTTTACATTTACATTTACATTTACGTTTAGTCATTTGGCAGACCCTTTATCCAAAGTGACTTACAAGTGAGGTACAAAACAAGCAAAACTCTAAGTCAAGGAGCAAAAACTTTTATGGATAAATATGGTGTCATCTGCATAGCAATAGAGGGTTATATAGTGTTTCCTAATAATTTTTTTGTCTCACCTTTATTCCTCCTAGAATAATATTTGTTATAATAATTTTTAAATGATAATTTAAACCTTCATCATGAATGCTTATTATGAAAACCTTTGTTGACTAAATGAACACTGCTGTAAGACATGATTTTTTTCTATATTTTACTGGCAGTGCTGAAAAGGACAAAGAAGAGTAAAAATGACCTCATCAATGCAGAGGAAGGCGACGACCACTTCACTGACATCTCATCTGTTGGTGAGGAAGATGTCTGAGATATAATATCTGTCATATTATTGCAGAATACCAGGACATGTACGGCTCAATTCTGCCAGATTATAATCATTTTAAAAATTACTTTAAATAGCTCAGCAAAAAAGTGCTGTCACTTCACAGTTACATGATCCCAGTTTGAATCCGAGCTGGCCAGAGGTGGTTTTCTGTGTGCAGTTGGCATGTTGTTCCAGTGCATGTGTGGGTTTCCTCTGGGTACTACATTAGCCTCTCAGAGTCCAAAGACATGGAGTTAAGCGGTGGTGGTGATGACTCTGAATATCACTTGGGTGTGAATGGTTATCTCAGTATGTCAGCTCTGAGACTGATGATCTGTCCAGGGTCTATCCTGCCTATTACCTGATGACAGCTAAGATTGGCTTCTGCTCCCCTGCCACCATTGACAGTTTTTTTTTTCCGTCTTCCTTTCCTATCTTGTTCATTATATGGTAATGCATTTGAGGGGTACTGACCCCCAAGACAGGGATCACTACAGCAGGCCCAACCAGTAAAATACTTTTTAGACAGTATAGTAGAGGCATATGTTATATTGTTTTTCCTTTACACTCCACCACAATGGATTTGAAATAAACAATTAAGATGTGATTGAAGTGTAAGCTTCATAGTATATAAGGCAAAGTGACATACTTGTAAATTTTAACTGTAACTGTGAATCTGAATAAAAATTATATATATTATTATATGGCGCCAAATCGCAACAAAAGTTATCTCAAGGCACTTTACAATGTAAGGTTTAAGACCTTACAATACAACTAAATAATAAGGAAACCCAACAAATCCCCCTTGAGCAAGCACTAGGCAACAATGGAGAGGAAAAAACTCCCTTTTTAAGAAAGGAAAAAACCTCCAGCAGAACTAGGCTCAAGGTGGGCGGCCATCTGCCTCAACCAGTTGGGGTGATCTGTAAGAAAGAGAGAAAGAGAGAAAAGAACAGCAGATCACACAACCAATAACAACAACAAGTAACAGGCAGGCAGGTTGGATGGGCCAGCAACTGAAGACCCGGAATACACAACTTCAGGGCCGATGATACTTACATAAGAGAGAGAGAGAGAGAGAGAGAGAGAGAGAGAGAGGGAGGCACAACTACAGGTGAGAGAAGACACAAAGTTAATAACGACTGCCTGAAGTCTGGAGTCCATGAACATCACCAAATTCTGAGTTTCATCCATAGAGATGCTTTCCCAGGCCTTCACTGCAGCCAGCTTCAGTTGCTGCTTGTTTGTGGGTCTTTTTGCCCTTGGTATCTAAAAAGCTTCTCTAGTGGGTTTAGATCAAATGACTGATTTGGCCATTGAACAATATTTTAATTTCTTCGCCTTCAAAAGGTCTTGAGTTGCTTTCGCAGTATGTTAAGGGTCATTATCCATCTGCACTGTGAAACACTGTCCTGTCAGTTGTGTAGCATTTGGCTGAATGTGATCAGAGAGTATATTCTTCATTCCTCATAACCCTAACCCTAACCTCAGAATTCATCTTGCTACTTCTGTCAACAGGCACATCATCATTAAACACCAGTGAGCCTGTTCCATTGGCAGTGTTATGGCATGGGCATGTATGGTTATACATGCGCACTAGAAGTTGATCGAATTTTAATGGCTGATGCTGATATTGAGAAATCAGTCCGACCAATAGGCTGATAAGAGGCCAATATGATACATGTAATTACAGTAAATAAGACACATGCAGAAAATTGGGGAACTAAATAAACATATTAAATGTAATTTTTTTATGCATATTTCCATCACAGTCAGCTCCAGTTACATATGTGATGCAAAATTACACAAAGATAAACAATTTTGCACTTATCATCTGACAACATATCCATCTACTGTCAGTCAGCTGCATACATCCATCTATGCATTTTCTGAACCACTTAGTCCCCATAGGGGTCACGGGTGTGCTGGTGCCAATCCCAGCTGTCATACAGACGAGAGACAGCATACAACCTGGACAGGTCACCAGTTTATTGCAAGTTTTTAGCATATTTATTAGATGCTTTTGTTTGGCTAAATTTCTAGTTTATATCATTTTTTGGACTTGTGTTATCATTATGTATATAATATGTAGAGTGAAAATAGCTTTAATCCTGTTTGGCATGGTATGCTAATTAACCATGTGCATTGTATGTTAATTAGTCATGTGCTTATGTGAAGTTGCCACATGCTCAGTTCCTGATATGTAAATTAGCCATGTGGTCGCAAACCTTGCCAGGGCCGGTCCTGATCATAATGATAATGCATTCTGAAAAACATGGAAATACTTATCACCAATGCTGACATTTAAAAAATTCCAAATATCAACCAAATATTTTCTATACCTATCATTCTGGAACAAATTAATCTTGGTTTCATGTTTCCAAGAAAATGGAAGACTTTTTAAATGTTGTATGCCCAAGTCTATTCAGGCTTTCCTGTCCTACCAGTTACCAGTGGTTTGCACCTTGTTGTAAACTCTTTGTATTTACATTTAAGAAGGCACCTCTTGATTGTAGATTTTATCAATGTTAGGCCTACCTTCTCCACAGTATTATTGACTTCTATTGATGTTGTCAAGGGATTTTTACTTACAAAGTAAAGGATCCTGATATAAATTCCAGTCTTTTTATCATCATCTTCATTATCTATGCAGTTGTTTTGAAGTGATGAGGGACCCTACCTGATCAGGTAACTACTTGTCAGTCAGTTCCCCAAATAATACTGAACCCTTGAAAACAGAGTTACTCTTTTTTTAAATGTCTGTAATTCTTAAACAGTAATTTACATATTTTTGCTTAAAATAAAGCAGAAACTCTACACTTAAATTATCTGTTGATTGTTCTATTCAAATCCATTTATTAAATCCATTGTAGTGGTGTATAAAGACAAATCATCATAAAACTCTCTGCCACTGCCCAAATATAGGACCTAACTGTATATGAAGAAACAATGTTAAAAGGTATGACTGATAAAATGCACAATTTGTTTGTGAAGGTTGATGAACTTTTTTTATTTAACTACTGTTATGTTGTGATAGATAAAGTGAAGCATAGATTTGGTTAGTGTGGGTTGGCAAGTGGTGCAGTATGAGTCAGATGTCTGGGTTAAAATAGACCAGTACATAATTAGCCCACTAATGTGCTAGTAATGAAATTCTAATAGAACAATTTTTCTCCTTCCCTTTTGTGTCCAGTCCCATTTGACATTTGGGCTTAATTTAAGTTACAGAAGGTTTAATATAGTACAGGCAAAATTTTAGTAAGGAGGGAGGAGTGGTAAAGGCCATGGCACTGTGATCTATAACACAATAGCTTGACCAAGGTCGCGTCACAGTTAAAACTCATCAGAATATGAAAGTTATTCTGTTGAAACTTTATCAGTTATTCATATTTTATTCACTTTTCTCAGTGGTTCTTCCCATAATTTCTACTGTGCTACTGGAACTCACCTCTGTAGGCTAGATTGCCTGTTACTGTGTGTCTCAAACTAGTGCTGATGTCATTTTGAACTCTGGAACAGAGTTAAAAACCAGTACGTAATACTTAACCAGTACATAACCACGAACATCAATTCTCCTTCAGGGCATCAGTGTTATCCTATCTCAGTCAGACTCTGTTTTGGTTTGGTAAGACTGTCTCAGTTTTAGACATTGAGACTTTATTGCCATTTTGTATGTTTTGTTCCAACTGCCCCCCCAGGGTCGCCGTTTGCCCGTGCCAGTGTGAAGAGCAAGAACGAGAGTTCGTCTTACTTCAGGAGAAAAGAGAAGAGAATTCGCTTTGCCATTCGTCGTCTGGTCAAGTCCCAGAGCTTCTACTGGACGGTGTTGTGTCTGGTTGGCCTCAACACATTGTGTGTAGCCATAGTACACTATGATCAGCCTGAGTGGCTCACCTATGCACTATGTAGGTACCAGCATACATGAATAATGGTTCTCTTACCAATATTTTACCAGATCATTTGTATGTACAAACCTAATTAAAAAATCTACATAAAAATAGACTCCAATGACTTATATAAATGCATATTTTATTAGAAAAGAGAAAACAAAACAGTCCTGGGTCTTACTTGTTCTATATTCAAGAAGCGCCAAATATTTTCAACTGGTGAAAGGCTAGACTGCAAACAGGACAGTTTAGTACCCAGACCATTCTATTATGAAGCCATATATTAAATCCCACCTGTTTGTAAGAAATCACTGCAATACCTGCATACTAATATTGTATGTACTTTGTAACTTCTACAGATTTAGATTTGCTCAGATTGTGACCTGAAAAACCACAGAAAAACATACAGTATATCACACAAGTACCAGTGTACTTTTTACAAACACATGAGCATGCTCATTCTTGGAGGGTGCGTGCAGTAATTTACTAAAACAACAGACTTATTTAACCTGGGATTCTAATCTTGATCTTTTTTTATTGTCCCTGGGCAGATCTGGCAGAGTTTGTATTCTTAGGCCTGTTTCTGGCTGAGATGTCTATGAAAATGTATGGCTTGGGACCCCAGAACTACTTCCACTCCTCATTTAATTGTTTTGACTTTGGGGTAAGTCGTCCTGCTCCTCTGGGTCTTCGATCAATTCGTAGTGCCAGGATGTGTATTGTAATTGAAGTGATTTGCAATGAGAGTGGTCCTTAGTACAATAGAGTTTTTGGAAATGAGACCTTCGAACTGTTGTCACAGGTGATTATTGGCAGTATCTTTGAAGTGATCTGGGCTGCCATCAAACCAGGAGCTTCATTTGGCATCAGTGTCCTTCGAGCTCTGAGACTGCTCAGGATTTTCAAAGTCACCAAGTGAGCCATCAATGCCTCCGTGCTATGAACACTGGTCATGTACAGTTCACTGGTTCTACCATATATACTGTATTTGTATTTGTCTGTGTGTAGATACTGGAACTCATTGAGGAACTTGGTGGTATCCCTGCTCAACTCAATGAAGTCTATCATCAGCCTGTTGTTCCTGCTCTTCCTCTTCATCGTGGTCTTCGCTCTGCTGGGCATGCAGTTGTTTGGTGGCCAGTGAGTAATTTGGTTCTACTACAGCTTCTTGTAGTGAAAACATGAAGAAGTTTTCTTTCTTTCTTCTTCTAGGGAGTTCTAGTCACTGTTAATTATCTGATTGATGCAGATTACATCAAAAATTGCACATTTGTGATTTGTAATGTCATGCAACTCCAACTCCAACTTCAACTCCAACTTTGTTATATGCCTGAATTCACTGAACACATAAATGCTGTTGTAGATTAAGTGTTAGATATGCATATATTTTTAAGGATGACTAAACACACAACCCATGAATAAACCACTGCCCCCCATAATTTTTTATGCACTCTGTCTTTCTGTCCATCCCATCTTGGAAATGCAAATATCCAGGGTGGTGGAGACATAATGTTTTGACCACCCTATTTAAAATGAATTAAGGGGCAAACACATTATGACCTCCTGTTAATATAATGCACTGCAGTATGATTCCACAACCCTCTATGACTTCATATAAACATTTATAAGAATTATCACCTTTCAAACAATTCTAATTTTAAAAATTGAGAAATTGTACAATTAAAAGTACAATTCACAGCAGAGCTGTTGCATCGGAATGCATTGGATTTTACAGTTGTACCTAATAAAGTGGCCAGTGAGTGTTAAAACATGACATAATATGAATATCTGAATCTATAAAACCTATAATAATTAAAGGTGTAAAACTTAACTCACAGCAGAATTTGATGGAAATACAAACATACAATCCTGAAATAAATACAATTTGCCCTCTCTCATCTCTTTGGTTGTCCTTAATGAGACCCAGGATATATAAAATGGCACATTCTGCTGCCATTCCAGCATTCTCTATCTGCATCACTCATACTGGAGTTAGGTGTAATTAGCTCCCAGCAGACAGGCAGACACGTTAGCACAACCAATTCATCTGAGAAGAATACCCACACAGAGCTCAGCCATAAGGTCACACGGACTAGGCACTCAGATGACTCAAACTTAATAGGCATACACTGTGCTGGAATAATGTGCAGAAGCGTAATAAAATGGACAATAGATGGCTCTGACCTCTAATAGCCCTGGCTTTGGCGCTTGATTATATTCAAAGACTGTTTGTTTTCTCCCTGAAGGTTCAATTTTGAAGACGAGACGCCAACAACCAACTTTGACACATTCCCGGCAGCCATTCTCACCGTTTTCCAGGTAAAGGTCAAGTAAGCCAAACTTTCTTTCCTGCTCTGCTTGTACTGCCGAACTGTGTCAGACACAAGCCTGTCTCTCCTCTGCAGATCCTGACTGGGGAGGACTGGAATGCAGTCATGTACCATGGGATTGAATCACAGGGAGGTGTTCACGGGGGAATGTTTTCCTCCATTTATTTCATCGTTCTCACTCTCTTTGGAAACTGTATCCTGCCTAACCGATCTAGTTTATCACTGATTTGAAGAACAGTTGCAGTTGCACATTACAGACTCTGTATTTATCAACCATTTGATCTTTTCCTGAGACAAAAATAACCAGACACACTCCTAAATGTGTTCTTGGCCATTGCTGTCGATAACCTTGCAAATGCCCAAGAGCTCACTAAGGTATAGTATTTCAAGGGATCTTCATATATCCTGGCTTTATAGGTATTAACAGTGGACTGAACAGTGCCTATAGAAAATTCATCCCCTTTGGAATTGTTTTTGTTTTTTAACATAGAATGAATAGTCAATAAAAGTTTTGACGGAAATTTACATAAAAATTCTTATTCTTCACAACTACTGGATACTCTGGATTACTGGTGTCTCTGAGAGTCTGGAATAAAATAATGGGATAACGAAAATTCCCCGATAAGGGTCATTATAATGTTGCTTAAAGGCCACAGCCTTTAAAAGCCATTTGCTGTTTGAACTGTTTATATGTGTGCTATATGCATGTATGTTTTTGGCATGGATTTGCCAGGATGAAGAGGAACAAGAGGAGGCCATCAGTAAAAAACTTGCCCTTCAGAAGGCAAAGGAGGTAAAGGAGGTCAGCCCCATGTCGGCCGCTAACATTTCCATCACGGCGTAAGTCAGCCTTCTCTAATATCTGTTCCAGTTTTGAGAAATCTCTGTTCTTTTACTTTATCATTCAACACACCTCCACCTACTGAACAGACAGACAGGAATCAGAGTATACAGAAAAATCGCAACATGGCAGCACACGTTACTGTTAAAGGCCCATACCTAAATTATATTATGATTCCCTCCATCCTGTTTTATTTTTCAATGCTCAGAGCTTTTTGCTTGACCTAAAAACAGATTGTTTCCACCCCTCATATAGAGCTGTCCAAAATGTCCTGTTATATTTTTCACATGCAGCCACAATGGGCATTTCAAAGCACAGACATACAGCCTGTACATTATCATATACACGCTGATTGCGATGGACAGATGTTTAACAAAAAGCTATCTGCATTTAGCAAAGGCACTTAAAGCATTCACAAGGCTAATGGGCTTACTGTACTGTTTTCTGTTTTCAAAAAGTTATGAGTGGCATGCTGTGTAAAATGCAAATGAAAACATAATGCTGTGATTTGCAACTTATTTAAAGTTGTCCCTGGAAATAGTACAAAGACATACTTTTTTATGTTGAATAAGAACCTCCTGTTTGAAATCGTTTGGTGCAAACTTTGTATTTGTGCTTTATAGTTTAGAATATGTGCACAAACCGATTTTTTATTGTCTTGCTGAAATAAACTTCCCAGAAAAATACACTGGCAGCAAATGTTGCTCCAGAAATATATGAAATGTCTCATCGGAAGGGTCCTTAGAAGGTGTTTCCCAGTCTGTGTTGTTTTGTTTGCATGGTAGAGTTGCACTTGCTTTAGTTGATGCAGCAATGGACTGAGTTGTCTGATGGATTTCAGAGGTGTTTTGAGCTTATGTAGTGATTTCCTGTACAGCATAGTGTCTATTTCAAAAATAGTGCAGCCTGAGGGCTTTGCATAGAGATTTGACTGGATTTTTTGAATCTTAAAAATCTTTTGTCAACATTATTCTTATGTTGGTGATCTACAGTAATTGGCCCATTCTTCCCTGTAGAATTGGTTTTATTTATCCACATTGGATGTCATTTTTGCCCAGCCTCTTTCTTATTGTTGAATCATGAACACTGACCTTAATTTAACTGAGGCCTGCAGTTCTTTAGATGTTGTTTTGGGTTCTTTTATGACCTCCTGGATGAGTCGTAATGGTGCTGCCTGAGTAATTTTTATAGGCTGGCCACACCTGGGAAGCTTCACTATTGTACCAGTTTTTCTCCATTTGTGGTTATTGGCTCACCTTACAAAAAAAAAGTATACTTAAAGCTTATTTTATTAAGCATACTTAAGGAAACTTCAAGTATAGTAAGTATACATATGCCTTTGTACTTAGTAGTATAGTTGCAAGTATACTATTTTAATACTTCTTGTGACTAAATTTACCCACCTTTTAGTTTATACATGAAGTATACTACAAATAAACTTTTAAAATTTTATTTAGGTTGGTTATAATTTTACTGACCATACTTAGTGTCAAACAACAATTTGTGTAAAATTATTCATTTTAAGCCTTTAAAGTATAGGCCAAGTATACTTAGACTATATTGCTTAGACTACACTTAAATATCTGTAAAGGTTCTCAGTCATCCAGGTCATGGTTAAAAAGGTTCTGTTCAGTAGCAACTGGACTTGTTTCTTAGTTCTGAAGACTTCTGCCTTCCATCCAGGAGGCTTCATCAGTTCTAACCGACTGTCTGGAGTTGCAGGCTTATATCCACTGTGGAATCAGGGGTCGTTAGCACTTCCCCTGTGTGTTGTGGATCTTCCTGTCTTTCAGGTGTGTCACTGTGACCACCTGAGGCCAAGTGTGAACGACCGACTGGGTAGTGATGAAAGTACTGCATTGTAAATGGGTGATAGACTGTGCTGTAAACCACTTCCGCTGTTTAACGATGGTCATTGAATCCAGCTTCTCCACTTCTCTGACACCTTGTTTGAACCAAGGTGAACAATACTTAAATATTACTTTTTCTAGTATACCTCTGATAAGTACATAAAAAGTAAACTGAAAGTATACTTGCTCATTTTTAGTTTAAGAATAAGAATAAGAATATAAGAAAACCTTTATTAGTCCCATGGGGAAATTGCATTGTTACGACAGCTAAAGTACAGTTGAATATCACAAGAGCAATCTAACCAAAGAGTATTAATTAATGACTAAAGACTAAACTGGCACAGTACAAGCTAAATAGCCTAAAATACCTGACAATATGGTTAAAAACAGTGTGAGTATGTACAGTGTATGGATATTACTTGAGGTGTTGAAAATGCACATAGTAAATGCCAGTTTGTGTAATAATTATTGCACACTGAGTTATGGAGACATTGCACAGGTGTAATGAGAGTATTAACAGTGTTAGTTGTAGAGTCTGACTGCAAAAGAAGTATGCTAATAGTATACTGATATATACATCTTTTTCATAAGGGTCTCACCGTGGTTCCCTAGGAACCTTTTCCAGACTGATACATGTCAGTTATTTGTTTCTCATCTGTTCATGAATTTCTACAGATCACGGCATAATGAGTTGCTTCGTGAGATCTTGTCAGACAGCTTCTATTTAAGTGATCCCCCTTATAAAAAAGAAGTATATTCAAGTATAATATATGTATATTTCTTTAAAGCTAAAAATTAGAAAGTATACTTTCAGTTTACTTTTTATGTATTTATCAGAGGAAACTAAAAAGTGGGCCAATTTAGTCCCAAGAAGTTCTAAAATAGTATTCTAGCAAGTATAGTAGAAGTACATAGAAGTATACTTGCTATACTTCAGAAGGGATTTGCTGATTCTTCAGGTCTGGCAGTAATCAGGTCTGGGTGTGGCATGTGAAAGCGAGCTTTTTAATAAATGTTATTAATCACATTACAGCTGTGGTTTAACAAGAGGTGGCAGTTACTTTTTCACATATGTCTAGGCAGGTTTAAACAGCTTTTTTTCTCTTAATAAATTAAAACATTTAAAAACTGCATTTTGTGTTTCCTCAGGTTATATTTGTCTAATATTAAAATTTGTGTGATCATCTGAATCATTTCAGTGAAAAAAATTTACTGCATTCCGTTTTCATTTATATTTTAAACATCTTCAGCTTTTTTAGAATGTGTTTTTCAGCTTCTTCATTTGCCTTTCACATCAATAGTTTAGTTTATACAATTTGTATACATCTTGCAGTATGTACCCTAGTCTTTCCCTTTCTCGTTTTAACACAGAAACTAAAACTCTGAGTTAGCTTGCTGCTAGTCAAAGTATTGAATATCAGGTATGATATTTCTTTTCTGGTTCAGTCTCAGTCTTGTGTTTCTGAGCTTTGACTGCCCATTACATTAAAATGTGTTGGGAGGCTATAGGACACAGAGAAGACAGAGAAATATCAAATGATGATGTCTGACTGTTTCTCTGACTTCATCCTGTGTGATCTTCCCCCTCCCTGATTTTTGTTTGCATGCACAGTTTTCTAACGCGCAGTCGAGGTAACGCGCAGTCTAGCAGCTCATCCGTCTGCAGCGTTAACTCACTGTGAGTTGTTACCTCTTTGCTACAATATTTAAATCCTCCTATTACCCTTCTCTTATCCCTCTTCTGGTGCTCAGCCTCATTTTATTCTGGTGTCATCATTATGTCTCTCTTGTGTGAATTACACGGCATTGTGTTTCAGTTTTTCTTTCAGAATGTCAGCTTTTATTTATTGACATTAACACCTAAATATATTAAACACCGTAGAACATAGAATTGTATCAACCACATACTAGGTGAACAAAAGTATTGGAAAATTTAACATTTTGTTTTTTGGGTAAAGTGTAGGGTGAGTCAGGAATAAATGGATTTAGTTCCCAATAAATAAAACATTCCATACGGTAAACTTTTAAAAACCAACATGTGATCGCTCAGTATAAGATAAGCCTCCCACCCTCTCACAACACTAAAGTATCAGCAGAAATTCTATGAAAAACAACATCAAGTTACTTGCATAACTTTTGTTTTAAAACAGGCTCCCCTTGCAAGGAAGCACATGCTGTAGTGATAGTGTATTCAATACAGGATAAGTGTATATGTATATGTATGTATATGTATATGTATTTCCAGTATCAGTATTTTTATTCCCTGATTCTATTGGCACTGCTCCCTCTCAGCAAAAACTATTTATGTTTAATTTTTGTATAATTTTGCATTTCCATGTTTCTTGCCTTGTCAGCTTTCTAAAGGGGAACCCTTTCTTTTAGAGTCCCCTAACTACTCAGCATTTACCTGGTAATTTTCTGGAAAATTATATGAATGTAGTGGGTAGTTAAAACATGTAATAGTTGGTGGAGAGTCTTGTTGAAATACCAAGAGAAACTTCTACTACCTATCAACTCAATTAAGTACCTTTTTCCTTATTTTTTACCAGTTTAAGTTGGTAATAACTTCTTCCTAGGGAAGTAGGCAATCACTCCATAGAAACAACTCAGTTGAAGTTACAATTGTAGTTATCCATGGTTTCTGTTGGTAATGGCCCAAGTATAATTATATACTAAGAAGTTACACATTTCCAGCAAATTACCTTTTCTTTCATAGAGTAGGGAGAAGGTTTATTTATTAATTTACCTTATACTTACCTGCTAATAAGCCCTGCAGGAACAGTTGTTTTCTGGTGTCATGGCGCAGTAATTACTGTGTATGTTCTTATAGATGCTTTCATAATTCACTTAGTAACCTGAAAAAACTTTACACAGCTACAAGGTACATATTTGATATGATGGATAGCGGTTGATGTTTTTCTTAGTATTTTAACTGTATGTATCTATTATCATATGTGGTATTTACAATCATGTTATAATTTTCCACATATTTACCAGGTAAATGCTTAGTAATTAGGGGTCTAGTAGGGTTACCTAGGAAGCTATTTTCCCTTGAAGTTCCTTATCTCCCTTTGTTTGTTTCAATGTTGCTTCCTTTATGTGTTTGTAGGAGTTATGTCTGCACCCCAGTCCATCACTTCTTGAGGTAAACTCAACTGTTTGCTAGCAAGGTGGTCAATGAATATGATTAACTGTGGTAAAAGATACATATGCATGTTCCCATTTTTTACATCTTTGCAAACAAGAACACATCAATAAAACAGAGCCACCCTTCATTGTTATTAGGCTTTTCTGTTTATTTAGTGAATCCAGTCCCATGTTGTGAAACTTACCACAGCAGGATGATGGCACACTGAGTACATGGATTAAAGTAATTTATTAATAAAATGCTGCATTAAATGACAGCATTGTAACATTTCCCTGTATACTGAGTGAAAGACTATATATATATATATTGTACTACACACATACATCGACAGAAGAATGTAACATGTTAACGCATGGTGATGTGGCCATGCCTGGCCTTTGTTCTGGCCTATACATGGATGAAAACTCTCTACAGTAGACTGTGATCAATGGACCCATTGGGTTGCCATGCTGAAAACTGCATTGCACCTTGCTTTTACTGTGACTCATTCAGCATATAGGGACTATGCGTGCCATCATGAGATGTAAGCTGAAATACATCACTGATTTGTGCCATGAAGCATAAACTGCATAATGAATGTGTCATGCTTCAAAGGAAAGCATACCTGTTCATGTATCCATTGGAAATGCATATATCCTCTGTAAAAAGGACAAACTGCTATGACATAACTTTTGCACTGATATGACTGTAGAGTTTAGCAAAAATAATTAACATGTCAGTGAATAGGATTTGTCATATTCTTTTGCCCTTCTTCTAGTAAGGAGCCTCAGAAGTCAGTAAAGACAATGTCAGTATGGGAACAGAGAGCCAATCAACTCAGAAGGCAGAACCTGACAAGTTGTGAGGCCCTGTACAGTGAGCTGGAACCTGAGGAACGTCGTCTCATTTCTGCAGCACTCCATATCCGGCCCGACATGAAGACCCATCATGATCGGCCACTGCTTGTTGAGCCCTGTGATGGGCCTTTGCTGGGTAGCCATCAGCACCATCATCACAAGCCCTGCATGCCGCAGGAGGCTGAGGTCATTGACGCTCCTCCTGTGCTTCACCAGCCCCGTCGCCACCACCGCCATAGAGACAAGGACCGGACTAGAATGAAAGAGGAGACAAATGATAATGGTTGCACTGCCAAGGAAGAAAGACACCATGTCCATCACAGCCGATCCAAGGACCACAACAACAGCCAGGGCAAAGAGGGCAAGAGTGAGAGGTCCCACAGTCGAGAGGGAGGCAGAAGGCACAACCATCAGAACTCAGTGGATGACAGTGGAGTTGGAAGAGTCACAAATGAGAGAGACCATCGCCATCATCATTCACACCGGCAGTCCAGAGGAGGCAATGGAACGGTGAACAGCGGAGGGAGTCGAGAGCGAAGATCCCGGCATAAAGAGGGATGTTCGTCCAACAGGGATGGGGATAGGAATTCCAGAGGAGACAGTGGTGCCAGTGGAGACAGGAGAAGACATCGGGGTCATGGGTCTAGAGGCCAATCTACAGTTGAAGGAGATGATTCCAGTGAGAGAGAGAAGATCCATATTCGGAGGTAAAAATCAAATACACTGTATAGTTAATAAGAGTGCAAGGTGCAGTGTCTGAGGTTTGCAACATTCACCCCCAATCAATAAATAAACTATAATAATATTTATCTATGCTGGTGGAGGGAAACCTGACAGCAGAAGAACATGCTACCCCAAACACAATGGGCTTTGCCAATGAGTGAGTTCAAACACAGGACCTGTTTATTATGAGGTGGGAGTGTAAAACTTTCTGACACCATGCCATAGTACTTTAAATTCTACAATGGACAATATAGAGAATAAAATGGTGGATTTCTTATTTGGCATCTAGACGTGATAGCAGCATATGGCAATATAAAGAAAAAGCACAAAGAAAACACAACAATACACAGTTAAATGTGCCAACAAGTTGGGTGAGCAGTCTTTATCAAGCCATGTCATTTAATGCTGCATTGAAAGGCAATATATGGACAAGTGTATTTGCCCACCTGACTCTTACACCACATATATATGGAGTTGGTCCCTCTTTTGCAGCTATAACAGCTTCCACTCTCCATGGAAGGCTTCTTTCAGAGTGTTTCTGTGGGAATTTGTGTCCTTTCATTCTGTTAAGCATTTATGAGGTCAGGCACTGATTTTGGATGAGAAGGCCTGGCTTGCAATGTCCGTTCCAGTTTATCGCAAATATGCTTGATGGGGTTTAGGTCAGGTCTCAGTCAAGTTCTTCCAAAACCAAACTTATCAAACCATGTCATGTTGGAATAGAAAAGAACCTACCCCAAACAAAACTGGAAGCATAGAATTGTCCAAACTGCTTGCTGAAGCAATAAGATTGTCCTTCACTGGAGATAGGGGGCTTAGTCCAAACACTAAAAAAACATACCATTATTCCTTCAGGTGTGGCCAAATACCTGCGTCCATATAGTGTAACTGGTAAGAGTTACATTTCCACAAACAATTAGTAACACAGGGTTCAGTGTCTTGGTCAAGGACACTTCAACATGTGACTAGAAGGAAGTTGAAATTGAACCACTGACTTTACTAACTGAACACAGCTGCCCCAAAATTACTGTGTTGATCACTTGTTGGTTTGATTCAAAATACATCAAATTTTTTCAGTCAGTCTACATGCAATGCCCCATAATGACAAACATTTAGTTTTAGCAGCTTTCTTTTTTAAACTTAACGACCCACAGTAAAGGTCTTTGGAAAAAGTATTCAGACCCTTTGTGGTCAGGTGCATTCTGTTTGCTTTCATTGTTAGTGAAATGTGTCTGTGTCTTCACAGGAGTCAGAATTATGGCAAATTGAACTGATTCAACATATTTTAGAAAGAAATCATTCAAAAGGGTACACAGCTGTTTACACAAGGTCTTACAGTTCACATAAATATCTGGATACAGTATAAACCAAACTCAAAAATACAACTCTTTGAGGAATATATCAGATAAGGATATAGATATAAAACCATTTGTAATGTTTAAGTGTTAAACATTTAAGCACAGTGGCCTTAAAAATGTTTGAAAAGGCTTAAACCACCACAGCTATCCCTAGAGTTGGCTTTCCATCCAAACTGAGTACTGAGGACACTCACTTTAGCAGAGTTTGAGAATCATAAGCAAACATGAGAGAAACTGTCAACAACAGTACTCCATCTATCAACAGTACTCGATCAGGTCTTTCAGGTCGATCAATGGTGCCATCTAGCACAGTCATAATCATGACCACTAGACCATAAAGATGGAGGTATTATTTAAGAATTTACTGTATATTAATAAGATGCTGTCTTTGTTGTAGGGACAGGTTTGACTCAGAGGGGGAATCCCTAGCCGTCTCTCCACAGCAGGGCTCTGGGCTGGCTAAATGGCTTCCTGACCAACCAGAGGACTCAGACAACCAGAGTAATGCCAGACAAACTGGCCAAACCTCCATCCATATTCCCCCTGTGACTATCACCTCCCCACCTGGAGAAACCATGCTCATACAAAGTGAGTACCAACTTGCATATATTGTCCATGAATGGTGTAATCTGACATTATTACTACTTTGATCACCCCAAGATAAAATGTAATACAGAAAACTTAAAGCAAGTCCAGTTCCTGCTGAAGAGCTCTGAATCCATAAGTTGATGACCAACTAGTGGAAATGTTGAGCCACATATATTTGGAAGTGCTTGATATTTGCAAAAAAACTACAAAATTGCAAGAATGCTTATTGATCACTTTCATTTTGCCTGCAATACTTACAAATTTGGGAAATAGGGTGTATTTACCACCAAATACAAGACTTCAAATACTCACAGTAGTTCATGATCGCCTGTGTCTGATTCTTCTCTTCATGAAGTGCCTGTGTCTTTCATTCCAAGTCAGATCTGGACTGCAAGCAGGCCAGTCAAGTACACACAACGTCAAACTGTTGTAGCCCACAAAATGAGGCTTGGCTTTGCCCTGCTGAAATAGCCAGTGAAAAAAATGGCCTTGATGTCTCTGTAACCCAAAATCCCTCCATATTGACGGTACAGTAACTTCACACATATGGAAGTTAACTGTGCTGTGGGCACTGTAGCACTTTTAGACCATCACAGAAGCTGTCTCTGGCCCAACATCAGCTTCCTTTAAAACAAGCTGAAACACGAACTTGTCTGACTGCAGAACACATTTTCACTTCATTTCAGTCCATGTGAACTTCAATTCAATTCAGTTCAAGTTTATTTATATAGTGCCAAATCACAACAAAAGCCATGTCAAGGCAATTTATAATGTAAGGTTTAAGACCTTACAATACAACTAATTAATAAGGAAAACCCAAGAAATCCCCTTGAGCAAGCACCAGCTAACAGTGGAGAGGAAAAACTCCAATAACCAGCAGAACCAGGCTCAAGCTGGGCGGCCATCTGCCTCAGCCGACATGAGCTTGAGTCCAGAGACCTCGGCAGTGTTCTGCAAGAAATTGATGTATGGCTTCCTCCATGTGTAGAAGTGTAGGTTGCCAATGCATCCATTGCTGGCAATGTTGTTGCCAATGCATCCATTGCTGGATACGAGTCAGGGACAGCTACAAGGACAGCTACATGCTACATTTAGGTAATTCTGACATGTGTGAGATTACTGCTACAACTGAACTATCTGCCTTCACAGTGAACAGTATTGACTGTGAAACTATGCCCATGAATGAGAAGAACCTGGAGGATCTGGGTCACAGTGGACCTAAACCCATCCTGCCTTACAGTTCCATGTTCATCTTTGGACAGGCCAATCCGTGAGTTACCTCACTCTTCATATCCACTCACTCAATCTTGGAAACACAATCTCAGAACAAGAGTCTCACACACACAGCCACACAACTTAAAACAGCCACAACTATTATAATAAATAAAAGCCAGTAAAGCTCTGATGTCCTCAGAGGACTGTGAGCCTTTAATTTTAAGCCGTGTCACAACTCACTCCAGTAATAAGATTTGTATCACTGGAAACCAGAGCTGGTATGAAGAAGTAAATCCAGTCTTTCCTGTGATTGGCATGATTTTAAGCTTCAAACTGAGCTAAAGATGTTGATTATCTCAGCACCTTATATAAGACACACAGGAATGCTGATTCCTTATAAATGCTAGTAATGAGCATCCAAACTTTTGGTTTAATTTGTGACCACAATAGCTGTCTGCAGCAATTAATCAAATGGCACTGTGGTAAACAAGCTGCAATGTTTTAAAGGATACAGCCATAGGTCATCCTGTGGATACTGTGGATATTCTCCATAGAAGTGAGTGTCCAGCCAGAATCCCTCCAAAGGCACAACACAGAATGCTCAAAATATACATTGCAGCATGACGTTTGCCAAAGACCACCTTGACATTCCACAACAGTAGTGGGAAAATGTCTTGTGAGCAGATTATAAAAAATTATAATGGTGTGAGCACACAATGACATGTATGGTGCATCATAATTTGGGGCTGTCTGCTGCCTCATAACATGGGCTCCTTGTTATTGTGGAGAAAAAAATGTATCCTAGAGGATAGTAGGTGATACAGCTGGGCAGTTATCCTAAAAATCATAGTAAATCATTGTAAAAACACAAAAGTCACCATTTGGAGTGGCCCAGACCTCAGTAGAAATGCTGTGGAATGACCTCTAGAAAGACATCAACACCGATATACTGTGCTGAAAATATGTCTTAGCTGAAGTTCAGTAGTTCTGTGTTTACTTAAGGTTATTACTGCCATAAGTGTTCCAACCAGTTATTTAAACATTGTTTCCTTTCCTTTTTCCACCACCACTCTATATGTTTAATGGGTGTGTTCAATAAAGACATGAAAGATCATGACTGTTTGTGTTTTATCGGCTTAGAAATGTTCATTGATATTTGTGACTTTTGTCACAAATTTTCATTACCTATTTAAGCAGATAAACTTAAGAAATGCAAGTAGTTCAGCTATGTTTTCCTGACACTTTATGTGCTTTAGTAAAGTAGTGAGGATAGTTCCTGATGCCATAACCCAAGCTTTGTGTGTGTACTCCTTACAGTTAATCTCTCTCTCTCGCTCTCTCTCTCTCTCTCTCTCTCACTCTGTCCCTGTCTGTCTCTCTCAGGGTGAGGCGGTTATGCCACTATATTGTGACTCTGCGTTATTTTGAGATGTCCATCCTAGTTGTCATTGCTATGAGTAGTATCGCTTTGGCAGCAGAGGATCCTGTGTGGACAAATGCCCCGCGCAACAATGTGAGACACTGTGCACATGAATTTACACATGCATGCATGATATACTGACCACATGCAAGTGTTTCTTTTATCAGTTATTGTCTCAGTGTGGAGCTCAGTGTTTAATACAAATACGTGGTATATACTGACATGGCACTCTTGTTTTTTAAAAACCTCCTGTATGTAGTTCATGCACTGCAGCCTACCAATTTAGTTCCATTTTTTTGTAGGTGCTCAAATATCTGGACTACGCTTTCACTGGTGTTTTCACTTTTGAAATGGTGATCAAGGTAAGCATGTTCAGAAGATAAATGCACAATTAAAACACCAATGTAGAAAGTACTGAGGTAATGAATGTGTAGATGACAGTGAGGCAGTAAGTGCTAGGAGCTTAGATTACCTTGACTGTTGTAGTATCAGGTATCATTACTGTCACTTTGTATAGTCACTTTACATATAAATAAATGTTTTTCACTGTATATCACACTCACAACACATTGATTAATTAAATATAAATATTAAGGTCTAATATAATTCATTTAAAAATGCTTTATAGAATGATCAGTTTATTATCCTCATATACAGTGGCATCAAAATCTATAAAACCATAATTACACCATGGAGATGTACTGATACTCCGAATGGGCTGATCTAGGTGTATTGTAAAGGACTGGTATTGACTAATTTGAAAAAATAAATAAAATTGTATCAAATAGAACAGCATAGCATAAAATGGAATAATGCAATAAAAAAATATAATAATAGTTGTTTCTTTGCTCTAGATGGTGGACCTGGGCCTGCTGCTCCATCCTGGATCCTACTTTAGAGACTTGTGGAACATTCTGGATTTCATAGTGGTCAGTGGGGCACTGGTGGCTTTTGCTTTTTCGTAAGTTCAATGACATGTACCTTTTTATCCCATTTGCAAATTCATAATCTTGATAATCTTGATAATGAGATTTGATACAACTAGTGTGTCAAGTATACACTGTAATGTATATTCTAAACTTCAGTGAGGAATGATGTGAAAATAGGACTGTGGACAACAGAGACCCACACACTAACAGCTTGTATTTTTAATGTTCATTTGAAAAAATCAATCTTTTTTTTTTTAGGTGACAGTCTTTTTGTGACAGATATATTGTGATTCTACAGTGTGCATTGTTGTGCACTGAGTTTATTGACATGGTCCTCTCCCTGTTTCTGTGCTGGGATCGTTTTAAAGGAGCTTCATGGGGTAATGCCTCCTCTACCTCTTTCATCTTGCTTGTGTGTGTCATTTTCCATGCGTATGTCTGTCAGTGGGAACATACATGGCTTTCACTGCAAAACGAGTAATTTCCTCACATATTCAGTCTTA
Source organism: Helostoma temminkii (assembly GCA_900302695.1). Lineage (NCBI taxonomy): Eukaryota > Metazoa > Chordata > Actinopteri > Anabantiformes > Helostomatidae > Helostoma > Helostoma temminkii. Next base: position 13,195 of record OMLM01010127.1, on the reverse strand, counting down.
CTTCTTCAGATGTGCAGTATTCATCAAATGCCATTTTATTTTATACTAATTGTTTGTATACTATTTTTGTTTCAGTAAAAACACATGTGAAGGAAAATTCATTAAACTGAAAAGTCATATTTACCAGTTATCTATAAGTTAACTCACTCAGTGTAAACTATGTATTATGATGAAATAAATTAATGCCTCACCGGGTAATCTGACATTTCAAAACATAAATGTATTTAGAGAAATCACAAATAATTTAAAATATGTGTTATGTACCCAGATTTAATTCATAATTATGGAAATATTCATTCTGTGTTGTGGAGTCAGCCCTGATTGATGAGATTCATTACTATCAGTTGTTACGCTTTATTTTTCTCTTAAGAGACTGAACGACATTCATTGAATGAATGAAATTCTTTGTGAGGGTTGGTGGTTCTTGCAGTGTGTATTGCTGTGCCTGCAACACATTGTCATCTCATTGTCCATCCAAGTCCTTCCTCTACTTGACAAACATGTGCTTGTCTTAAACACATGAGGCACCATGGTTTCCTTTGCCACTTTAAGGCATGTTCATCATTCTTATCTTCCCACAGCTTGTAGTGGGGGATATTCATCAACACTTTTCCTCTGTCCAGCTCTGCCTGGACTGGAATGTCAATTTCACATGCCATAGGCTGTTTTTTAAGGTAAAATGTTATCAGAAGGCATGAGTATGTATATATGTTTTTAAAAAGAGCACCCTATGGCCATACTGTCACATCATTTCCATTGACATGCAATTTGCTCTGCACTACTTAATGTGAATCTGTTCAACTCAGAAGCATCTTACAGATTGGGATATATTTACATGGTTTAGTTCCAAACCTGTGCTGAGCAGCATCCGGGAATCTCCATAAATAAAATTCATATGCAGTTAGGCCAAGGGCATAAGGAAATTTCCAAACAACTGGGTAATAAATGTTCCAGCTCAAGAACACGCAATCTGAGATGCCACAAAGACCCATTTAATTTGTCCCTGTAGAAGAGAGGTTTGCTTGTGCAGCATAGTTCCCAGTTAAATAGTGACCCTAGTTCCACCGACAACCACAGGACCACCAGGGTGAACTAGAGCAAACACAGACCATGTGTACGCTCATTTATCAGCAAGCTACGATTGCCTTGTGGAGATCGACCTTGGAGGCTGTTGGAGGCGTCATTCTAAACATGAGAAATATATTTATGCTTAGACTTTTAATCAATTTTATTTTAATTAAACATGTAATAAAGTGTAACCCCTTTATGATCTATGTAGTCAAAGTCATTCTAATATATTCTTATACTTCCTATCACTTAATGGTCTGTGTTAGAGATGGTCATTTTAATAACTTTTTATTCCTTTTGTAATTATATGGAAATGTCTTTCTAGTGTAAGATCCTTAATAAACAAAAGCTCCTGATCCAGTAAGAAGGCAGGTCCTATGATTTTAGTCATGGTGCGCAATAGTTGTACTAGAAAGTGCAGTGCATTTATGCTATGTCAGTGGTGTTGAAAAGAGTTGGTGCAGAAGTATTGATGAGCCAGTCTGTATGAATCATTGACTGTTGATGGCAAATTGGCTTGTTGTGTCAAATTTTCTTCAGCAATTGTTGGATTGTAACTGCAGCTGCCAAATATTTATAATCCTGTGTAAGTTTCTCCTTGGAGATTCAAAGAATCTCACCATTCCATTTTAAATTCTCTGCTGTGTTTGTGAAGATTTTTCTAGATGCTCTGGGGCACTGGAATACATAGAGACTGGAAAAATGCTGTGCCCCATGTAATAAGGTAATCCTCATCATTTGATTAGGAGTATCTCTGCTGCTTGGATAGCTTTGATGGGTATTCCTCTGAGTGACATCTGTGCTGCAGCTGCGTGGTTATGTTGGGGTCTGTCATCCTGTGGCTGTCTGTTGACGTCTTTGGTCTGCATCTTTGACACAATGAGTGCATATTCCTTGTGACTTTGTTGGTATGAGTTAACCTTGTATTCCATACCATCTCTGGAACTCGGGAGGAATGAAATAATGACAAATCTAAAAACAGTTCTATGAATGCTGGATGATCACCAGTGTTCTTTGCTAACTCTTAACTTGCATGTAAGGTACACAGTCAAAAAAAGTTGTGTTAAAATGTGTTAATATCAGGACCATCTAGCTCTACATTGAGGCTTTTTTCTTTTACTGGGATATGGAGGATGTTTTACCACAGTACCGTGTGTTGTATATAGCAGATTTACAACCTATTTACAAAGTTGAGTTGGGTTGTCATGCTGGCTATACTACCAATCAAAAGTTATATAACTTCTTTTTTTCCAATTTTATTCAAATGCATGCAGTTTAATTTCTCAATTCAGTCTGAAATTACAGCCTAGAATAAAACCGACATATGTAAGAGTCATATTGGTCTGTCTGTCTTTCTCATGCCATTATGATAGCAATATATTACTCCCTGTAGTGCAATATTGTATAAATAACACTATGAGGGTGTAGTAACTTTTCTAATGCAGTTTTTAAATAGATATAAGGTTTGTAAGTAATCAACAAATGCCAGTACAACTGTAGGTATTTTATCAACATTTATATCTCACAAAAAGAATATCATACGTACAGATGGCAGTGTAATGTTGTGGGAATGCTTTGCTGCTTCAGGGCCATAATTGAGGGAAAGAGGAGTTCTGCTCTCTGCCTGAAAGAGAATCTTGAAAGAAAACATCCGGTCTGTGAGTTGAATCTTATGTGCAACTAAATTATGAACCAAGACAGTGATCCCAATAATATGTGTAAGAAAAGAAATAAAAAATAAAGGTTTGTGTGGCCTAGTCAAAGTCCAGAACTGAACTAGCTCAAGGGGTGATTACTTATGTTACTCTGAAGATTTAGATATTGGATTTGCTTCAGAAATAGTTTGCTCGGGCTTTGTTTGTCTGAAACAGTTTAGTATGAGATAAACACACTGTCTAGGGCTATTTCCAGTCGTCCTCTGTGCAGTGTCTGGGCTCTTTTGCCCATCTTAATCTTCTCTGTTCTAAGATGTGGCTTTTTCTTTGCGACTTTACCTCGAGGCCAGAGGTGCCTCTTCACTAATGTCATTGAGTCTGATCTATTTCACTGTTTAATGAAACTGCCAGTGAGGACATGTGAGGTGTCTCATTCTCTTATGTCCTTTAGCACGGTTGTGCACCAGGGCCTCCCACTCCTCTTTTTATTCTGGTTAGAACCAGTTTGCACTGCTGTGTGAAGGGAGTAGGACATTTTGTTAAATGGCATGTTCACTGTCTTGTCAGTTTCTTGTGTTGAACAAACTCAACTAGTCTAGAAACTAAGCAGTGTTCAGCTGTGTTGACGTAATTGTGAAATTGTTGTCTAATGATTCCTTTTAAATCGATACACGTGCATTAGCAAACACAGTGTTCCAGCTGAACACAGGACATTTCATTAAAAACAGCTGTTTTCAGCTGTGATAGTCATTTGTTTCTGTATTTTGATTTTACATTAATGGACAAGCAATGTTTTCTTTCAAAAACAGGAGGTTTTTAGTAAGTGAACCCAGACTAAACAGTATTGTATGTGTCAGTATATGTCAGCCTGCCATCTCTTTGATCTACCTGTGTAAAGGGCTATGAACCATAGCATCCCTATCACACATGAATCTCTGAATTTGACATCTCATCTACTGGAACCTCTCAAATGTTGATTTCATATTTGAAGCTGCAAACTTTCATAATGTCTTTTAATGTCTGTGTTTTTACTCAGTTACAAATTTTGTATTTAGTATCTAATAATAATAATCTGGTTTTGAGGATTGGGAGGATACTTTTATTTGTTTGATTATAATTATTAGTATCAGCAATTAGAAAACTGATAATATTGTGTTGTTTGCACATGCTGGTTTTATTGATGTTTTGGTTGAGACAGAAGTTGTTGCAGTACATAGCTACAGAACAAGTGCTGAGCAAATTCCTGAATGTCTGAAAACCAACAGTCTTGATTTATATGTTGCTTCAATGATAAACTACCTCTGCATCCAGTCACACCTACTATTCACTGCTCATATAGTCTGTTGTATAATCCATTATGAACCTTTTCTTCACTAGAATATATGTTTTCATTAATTAAAAGTAACATGCTGTCATTTGATGCAAACATGCTTTATTTTGTTTGTGTGTGTTGAGTATCCATAAATGTGCTGTACCTTGTTTTACCACTGTTTTCCCCCAAGTAGATCGCAACAAGGTGTGACCAGGTGGGAACCCCTCTATGCCTCCCTGACCCCTTACCCAATACCCATATCCTATGTTTTTCCTTTAAATTCAACCCTGACTAAAGTACCATTTTTTATGCTTAAACTAACTTCAGATACAAAATATTAAACACATTCTCTAGTGAATCACATACTTTTTTAACACAAAAGGAACCTTTGTCTGACAGCTTTCAACTGAAACCTGCCTCAGCCTAGTCACTGATGGTTTTAGCTATTTAATTCCAAAATGATTTATTGATTTTTCTGGCTGTGGCTTTCTAGCATGGGAGACAGACAGTGTGATTGTTAAAGACTGAATGATTAAAGAGGAATTATACAACTGGTTATTAAAGCAGATATTTATGCCAAAATGTATTTTTGTGTGTAGTAGTTCAAGCACCTGTTGCTATAGACTATATCTATATATACTATATATAGTAGACTATAGAACTATACAACACAGTACTACACTAGTACTACTGGTTGTACTATTTGGTGTCACTTTGCTGCTGCAGACAAAAAAACTTCCCCATCGTGGGATAAATAAAGTTTTATCTTGATCTTATCTTATCTTATCTTATCTTATCTTATCTTATCTTATCTTATCTCTTATAGCCATTAATACCCATTGTGCTGCTGTCACACTTACAGTGTATGAAATAAGGAAAGAAAGGAAGAGCTTTCGGTTGCTGAGTAAAGGTTAAAAGATATTAGCTATAGCTAATATAGCTATAGCTATTTAGGCAATTTTATTTTTAGGGGTAGGTTCAGATTTTTTTCCAGCTTCATGTTATGAGCTATGACCATCCCTTCCCTTAATGCTTAATGTGAATTTATTCCTACCTATTCCCATAGGTGTAGCTAGGTGTACTTGTATATAATCTATATAATGTAATATAATATAATATAATGTATATATCAACAGTTATTAAATATACAATATCTACATTTTGGGAATCAAGCTAGTGGTAGAATGGCAGTTGAAATTAAGTCTTTTTTTATGTAATTACAAAGAATAAGAATGCTAAAAAAACAAGCCAAGTAGAAATAATTATCCACCTGTTAGTTGAGTTTGAGAGTGACCTGCTAATTGATTCAATGACCCAGATGTTATATCTATATTTGTTTGTGTCAGTGGAGATAATTAATTTTGGACTTAGACCAGAGGTGGCAGAAAAAAAATGCAGAAAAGTAGTCGACTGTAGGTCCTATGGTAAACTACTAATAATTATATAGGTTCAAAATTCCTAAGTTGCTGATTTCTATTAGCATCAGCCTGATTAATTACCTGATTAAAATGCACATTTTTAAGACTACATAAAGATTTCAGAATAGCTCATATACTATATACTTTAATATATACTATATAGTCACTGGCCACTTTATTAGGTACACCTGTAAAATCCAATTTGCTCTAATACAGCAGCTCTGCTGTGAATTCTACTTTTGCAAAGTTGTACTTTCTCAGTTTTTAACTTAGAACTGTCTGAAAGGTAATAATTCTTGTAAATATTTATTATTGAAAACATAGTGGGTGGTGAAATCCTAATGGAGGCCATTATATTAAGAGAGGTTTTCATATATCAGTTTTTATATTAAGAGCAGATCATAATGTTTTAGCCACCCTATTTAAATTTAATGAAGGAGCCAACACACAAGAAACCTTATCAGCTTTCAGACAGTTCTAACCTAAAGAGAGAGAACTTATAACTTTGTAAAAGTAAAATTCAGAGCAGAGCTGTTGTTCTGGATTGCACTGGATTTTACATGTGTACCTAATGAAATGGCAGTGTATATACTATACATAGAGAATAATATTTGTGTAAATGAACTTTCTGCCCACTACCAATTCAGACTTAAGAACTTAGTCAGACTTTCGAACAAAGTTGGAATGAGGAACTTTCCCAAATTCCATAAGGTAAATTAATCTACGTAGAATTGAAAAAATCTAAAGCTAAAAACAATTTTGGAATGTAATGTAATATATCTAATCTATACAAGATAAAGAAGGACACTGGAAGACAGACAGAGAGAGAGAGCTCTGTAATTGAATAGTGGTACAAACAGGGAGAGATGAGAGGGTAGATATTTTCAGAGCCAAATTGAATAGTTGTGGTCTCAGCCACATCTGAGCCAGTTGTCCTCATTATCATTTAATCTTTCACATCCTCGATTGTCAAAAATGAAAACGTTTTGCACATTTTTGCTCCTGTAACAAGCGCCATCTGACTTTTTTTCCTGGTTCCTTTCAATATCTGGGAGTTGAGGGGAATTCTTTGAAAGCTTTCAGAATATCTTATGTGGTTGTTCCTTTAGATCTCTTTGTAAATAAGTGTCTGGTTTTATACCAGTGCATGCTTGATAAATGTGCATCACAGCATGGACGTTGTTGCATGTGGTTGTGATGGGAGTAAATTGACCCCATAAGGCCACAGAGAGAGACAGAAACTATGTCATCAATTCATAGACCTCACACTCCCAATCTATACTGGGAGTGTTGCATCACTCTTCAATCTTCTCTGGCACAACACTCTTAACAACTTGAGTGCACCCCCTTTGACTTGGTTTAACTGTTCAATATGCCTGTTAAGACATTTGCTGGAATTCACACTTTTCCACAATGTAGGTGGAAACCTAATAAATTCATATACATTTAACAACTGCCCTATCCAATATCATTGCTTCAAATGACTTTTTGTCATATTTTCTGTGCCTCTGTAAAGCTTCAGATATGGTTGTCTATGTATGTGTTTGCCTTCTTTGTACCTGTCTTTTCTGCTTAACATCCTCTTTCTCATGCTGAAACTGTGAAACGACAAAGAAAACTTCAGGGGCTGTGGCCCACATAGGGCATGATTTACTAAAATTCCAAACAGTGAGCACTAAAGTGTGAAGGCGGGTGTATTCAAATGAGGGTTTTGCTTGTTTCACTGTTGTCTGTCATGGAGAATGACCACACTTACATGCTGCTTCTATAAAGTAAATATTCATTTCAACAAATTGTATAATAACTCACTGTGCGGAAGCACACATGTAAACCTACTTTGGGAGACCACAGCCGCAACATTTACATTATGCTGGGATGACACAGATGCACAGATGCTCAAGGCTAAAGAGAAGTGGGACATTCTGGCTTGTTCTCAGTGCTCAGCTCAAAAGCCTGAATCTTTGATGGCATGGAGGTACATTAGTGACTGTGGAATTGGCAGCTTGCACATCTGGAAATGTTGAATGATACATCCAGGTTTAGAGCAGCATATGCTCCCAAAAATGGGACAAGATTCTTCTTCCAAAACTCCAGCAACTGGTCTCCTCAGTTCCCAGATATGAAGAGGGCGTGCAACACTGTGGCAAACATGGCCCTGTCACAATGTGTTGCTGCCATCAATTTCAAAATTACCTTATTGTTTTCTTAAAATAGTACATTTTGAAAGTTTTACATTTGAAACATTTTCTATGTTCTATTGTTAATACAAAATAGGCTTATGAGATTTGCAAATTATTGTACTGTTTTTATTCAGATTTTACACAGCAGCCCAACTTTTTGGGAATTTAGCTTGTATTGAAACAAGTAGTAAATACTTGTCTTTCATATCTTTCATGCTTCCTCCTTGCCCAAATAACACTTCACCCTATCAAGCTATTTAAAAAACAGATGCAAACAGATGCAATCGCAGGCAACGCAATCACTTTCAGGCTTGATAAATCACATTGTATGTGCTCAGTCTATGTATTTGCATTTTCTTCTCCCTATATGTTGTGCACTCAAAACACTCGAATTGCAAGTTTGCACGTTTTTGTACATGCAAACCAATGTTATTCCACATATTGTTGTTATAATGTCACCTTCTTCTTTGTACTTCTTTCTACACTGGTATTACTATGGTGCATACTGTACTTTCTGTACCTGAAATGCTCTTCAATCCTTTTTGCACCTGCTTATTACCATAGGAAGTCACAGGCTTAGCTTGGATGCATGAATCTAGTGTAACTGATAAGCTGTAACTTGTACCTGCCACATCATCTGGTAAACAAAGGTTTCTGAATTTTACCAGACAGAAAAATCTGGTTGTTGAACAAGACTGGTGTTGCATAGACTGCTGTTTTGCAGGTCTGTATGTTTACAGGCATCCACTCTCTCAGTAACACCCAAGAATACTGCTAGCTGCCATCCAAGTCAACTAATGCCCCTGAGTCAACTGTCTCCTTCCTTGATTTCCTGTCATCTAGGCTCCTATCCGGTTCTCTCCCCAAGTCAGCCAGCCTCATATCTGCTCCTGATGCTGAACTAGATGATCTACAACTGGGGTCTCACCTTGTCTTTCCTGAAGGTATCTAGTGTACCTTTAGGAGGAAGCAAGGACCCCATTCATGTTGGTACCCTAATCTTCCCATTGCCACGATTGCCCAGCACAACTGAGCCTCCACTGCCCAGTGCCACTGTCATGTCTGTTCCCCATCTTGCCAGATCCTCAGTCAGCTTTCTCTGCTGAACCCCCACTCGGTCATTACCAGGTCATTATTTTACCTGCCATGCCTTCTAACCATTCAAAGTACATCACCACTCAGATGCTTAAAAGTACCTGCCTTGACCTTCCTGCCCAGTGACCCAGTTGCCATTTTCAGCTTCCCACCCAGCAACTGGGTGTCTGCTTACTCAAGTGGATGTGCCTCCCACGTCATCACTGCCTTCATGATCAACTCTGCCTTAGATGTTGTCCTCTTTAGCGGCTCTGCCACAGATGTCATTGCCTTCCAGAGCATCTCTGCTTCCCGCTATCCTGAGCGTCACCATCCACAAGAAAGTCGCTGGTCTACTGGTCTTCTTCGTGTGTGCAGTTTATTGTTGTGTGAAATGAATGAGTTAGAAACAGGAAGGTGTACTTCTCAGTGACAGCTACAGACTAGAGTGTACTACTATGTACATTCATTAGTATCATATGGTAAATTTCAGTGGTAAACAACTATGTCAAGGAGGCCACTGACCAAATTGCCTGTTTTATGTTTTGATTCATCTATTTAGCCATAGAGGCTGGATAAGCATACTGTTTACCTCTTCACGGTTCTTAGATCTTAGCATCATGCTTGAACCAGGATCCCTTGCATAACAATGCTTCCAACAATGTTTCCATTTTTCTTGTTGTTGTTTTACTCACCTGATTTGTATTACAGATTAAAAACAACTACTGTGTGTTGTTTGTAGATATAGTAATTCTATGTGTGGTTCACTGGTGTTTGCTTTCCACAGGGGGACCAAAGGCAAAGACATCAGCACAATCAAATCACTGAGGGTCCTTCGGGTGCTCAGGCCTCTCAAAACCATCAAACGTCTTCCAAAACTCAAGGTTTTGCTATGATGTTTTTTTTATTGTGTGAACACAGTATGACTGCATATGGTGTCACAGAGCAGAACAGCTTCTCTCACAAACAGACACAGGTTAGAGAAATCAACCTGCATCTGTCATTGTAACAAGTAAATGCAGTGGAATAGCAACACCACATAAAATATACAATATACACTGATATTTGTTAATGACAAGTAGTGATGCAGTTTAATATATTTTGCCAACCTCAGTGTCTGAACTGAGTCATTCAGTGGTTCGCACAAAATATTTTTCTCTTTGACATAATGTAGCATAATGTTGCACAGGCAGTGAAAAAGAGCAGCACTGCAACACCAGTGTGCTGAGACAGACAACACATTTTAATTCAAGAAAGAAAATATTTTGTGCTATATTTTATCCTATATTGATCTGTTTGAATTTACCTGAATCTGTGGAAACACTGTAGTAACATACTGTAGTAATCTAGATTAACTAAACATATAAGACAAAAAATAAAAGTAATCAGCCTGTTCAAGTGCCTCGCCTAAATCATCACTGGTGCAGCCAGTTGGTTAGAAGTCACACAATTAATTAAATAGTGATCACCCCTGTACAGTTTAGTTTTTGTAGTTTGGAGTTTCAAAGAATTGTAGTCTATTTACTGATACCTGTGACTCCTCTGAAGGACTTTGGAGATTCGGCAGCAGAGATGAGAGATGGAAGAGTTGTTAATTTCAACAACATCGGCTTTTAATCAGTCGTAGTATTTAGTCTGAGGGCTGAAAAGCAACAAACTCTAGCTTAGTATTGAGGAACTTTTGTCTCTTTGCCAGTCTCTCATAAAGCTTTAACTGGCGAAGAACCAAAGGCAAGAGGGATACTTTTTAATAGGTTTATAGTTGTGACTTTCTCTAAAATGCAATAAAAACTAAAATCCAGCAACAGCAGATTTAGACCAGCAGACTATAAGCAGGAATAAGCTGCTAAGTGTATTTGTGTGTGTCTTCATTGTAATTAAGAAACTACCAAGTGTGACTCACTAAGGTCTTTTAAAAAAATTAACAATTAAGAGGAGCTCAGAGGCACAGAGAAATAAGAAATATCCTTATGCCTAATACAACATTAAGGTATATGTCAAAACATTTAACTGCTCACCCAAGACTTCCAAGTCCAGTTGTCCTGACTTGACAGTCAGATAACTTCATCTGGATGACTGAGAATCTTCATAGATAATAATGCATAAAGTGGTGCTCAGTTCCATAAAGATCAATAGTTGTCATCAAAGAGCCATGAAAATACTGTTTTAAATGAGCTTGTTATAAACCATATTAGCTGTTAACAGCACTGCTATTTTCATACTTACCTGAAATATGAAATGCATAAGATTTTAAACCCAAATGAAAGTCCTATAGAAGAAGTGACACTAGTTGTTCCCTGTGCAGAATAGACTGTAGCTCTTAGTGTCTGCTATTATTTGATTTATTTGTTATTTTATTAAATTCATGAAGTCACATGGGCAGTTTAGTGTTCACATTGTTTTGCTTTGTTCATTTTTTTCTCCAGACACACTGGCACTATATTTTATAGTATTCTGCTATACTGTACTTCACTTTGTCAGTCCCTTTCCCACTTATAATAAGATTCAGTTAATTCATTTTCAATTTTCATCCACATATTAAATGTATGCTTGTCTGTGTGTCACAGGCAGTCTTCGATTGCGTGGTCAACTCCTTGAAGAACGTGCTGAACATCCTCATCGTTTATATCCTCTTCATGTTCATCTTTGCTGTCATAGCAGTTCAACTCTTCAAAGGAAAATTTTTCTACTGCACAGATGAGTCAAAGGGCCTGGAGAAGGACTGCAAGTTGGTCCCACATTCCCATCTTTCTTATTTCTTATCTTAAAAAAGATAGAAAAGAAACAGTAACCTGTAGAGCAAACCTTGCACTTGTCTAACCCCACTCAGGTTTTGTATGCTTTGATGTCTTCCAGAGGACAGTTCTTGGACTATGACAAAGATGAAGTAGCTGCAATGCCCAGAGAGTGGAAAAAATATGAGTTTCATTATGACAATGTGCTGTGGGCTTTTCTGACCTTGTTCACTGTGTCCACGGGGGAAGGCTGGCCAACGTAAGTGCAGCAAACGTGTCTGTGCTCTGTAATTTAAAGATGTGTATTGTGGTCATAGTTGACACTATACTATACCTCTTTGTGATGGATTTTCAACCTAAAAAGAACCTTTACTCCATGAACAGCCATGAACTCCAGGGTTGGTAGTTTGTTTGCCATTTCCTCATGGCCATATGTTAGACAAGGAGTTTGTACTGCAGCACCAAAAATGTGTTAGAATTGAATCAATAAAATATAAAATATAGAATAAAATAAAACAATAAAACAACCTTTTTTGAACTAAAAGAGCATACAGGGTGTATGTAACAGTTATTAACAATAAGCCTTTATACTGTATGTCTAATGCTGAATATTAATGCCTCTTCTATATTTTTGCCAAATTTAATTATTCAACAAACATTTTGTTCTTTCAGCAGTTTATGTTTTAATTTTTGTATGTAAAAAGTATGTATGTAATACAGATTTGTACACGTTTCTGTATCTCACTTCCTGTATGATGAGTGTTGCGTTACTCTCCTTGCAGTGTCTTGAAGCACTCTGTGGATGCCACCTTTGAAGACCAGGGTCCTAGTCCAGGCTACAGGATAGAAATGTCCATCTTCTATGTGGTCTACTTTGTGGTCTTCCCTTTCTTCTTTGTCAACATCTTTGTTGCTCTGATCATCATTACATTTCAGGAGCAGGGAGACAAGGCCTTGTCTGAGTGCAGCTTGGAGAAGAATGAGGTAAAGCAACATGACAAACAGCTGTGCTTTATGTTATGTGGACAGCAAGTGTCTATATACAAAGCTGTAAACTTTAACTCTGGTGGAAACTTTAGTTCATTTCTTTTATTGTTGTTGTTTTCTTTTGTTGGAGTAGGAGCACACATTTGAATTGCTATTCTCTAGATTTTAATGGTTGCTTATAATCATACTTTTCTATATTGCTGTATTGTTTGTTGCTCAATATGTGCTCCATTTTTGACTTTCATTCTCTCATGTAATACTTAATAATGTTCTTGGATTATCAGAAGAAGTCTGTGAGCAGTTCAATTCAACTCAATTCAATTCAAATTTATTTATATAGTGCCAAATCACAACAAAAGTCATCTCAAGGCACTTTACAATGTAAGGTTTAAGACCTTACAATACAACTAAATAATAAGGAAAACCCAACAAATCCCCCTTTCAGCAAGCACTAGGCAACAGTGGAGAGGAAAAACTCCCTTTTTAAGAAAGGAAGAAACCTCCAGCAGAATCAGGCTCAAGGTGGGCGGCCATCTGCCTCAGCTGGTTGGAGTGAGTGGAAAGAAAGAGAAAGAGAAAAGAAAATCAGATCACACAACCAATAACAACAACAAGCAACAGGCAGGTAGGCAGGCAGGCAGGTAGGCAGGCAGGTTGGATGGGCCAGCAACTGAAGACCCGGAATACACAGCCTCAGGGCGATGAAACCTGCAGGGGGGAGAGAGAGAGAGAGAGAGAGAGACACACAGAGAGAGAGAGCGAGAGA
>OMLM01010126.1:44805-58562 GCA_900302695.1 Helostoma temminkii | reverse complement strand
TGAGTTACTCCTGACCTGCTCCTTTTTCCCTCTCCTGTTAACGCACCGTCTCCTGTCTTCCCCTCTCCTGCCCTGCTACCTATTGTTTGATCACCTGTGTCTGACCTTGGACTGTTACCTGTGGATCTGAGACTCTGGATAGTGGACTATATGATTGTGGACACCTGTGTTTGACCTAGGACCAGCTGCCAACGTGGATTTTGGATTGTGGACCTGTACTGTTGTCTAGTTGAAAGTGTTTTCCTGCGAATGACCTTGGACTATTAACCCTGTGCTTTTGGACTTCCCCAAGTTACAGCTGCTTTCACCACGGCCAGTTCTGAAAACACCACCTGCTCACCTTAAAGGAGGCTGCCGAAGGAGGGGCAATTATCTCCATTTCCTGTATTACAGCCATTGACCCTCTACTTAGTTCCCCTACAGACTGCCTTCTACCTGTGACTCTAGGAACTACCTCAGCCCTGCTCTATCTGCACTCTCTCTCAACCCATCACTCCACCACCTATCTGTAAGTCTGGATCTCTTCATCTGAGTTACTCTGCCTCGAAAGTGAGTAACCTCCATTAAGATCTACCTCTGTTTCCAGACATTGCCACTGAACCATTCTCCTTCACTGACCCACGCCATTCAACCAGGACTCCTCCAGCCCCATCACCTGCTTCACAATAAAGCTTTTTCTAATCCCTTATCCTACCCCTATGTTTCTTTTGGTAATATGGAGCCAGAACCCAAACCTGCCACGCCTGCCGTGACACTAAGGTGAGTAAGACTGTGTGGCTGCCTTCAGCAAACAAAGACTGGAATACAGACTGGTTTGACAGATGTGGGAGAAGAGTGGAATTACAAATATGTTTCATGAGTTCCACAGGAGCCAATAAATATTAATGTAAATTAATGTTTGAATGTTTGAGCACACATTCAGTGTCAGGACCATTGAATCTAAGATGACTCAGTTTAGAGTTGCTACTAACTTAAATAGCCAGAACTGAGATTGAGGTGTAATTAATGGGTGGAACACTCTCTGAAGCTTCCTTGTTACAGCAGATCCACAATGGCACTCTTCAGCATGCATGAAATGAAGATTGTTCTGTTAAAACAGATTTGTGCTGCTGTTCTGATTTAAATGCTTTACTAACTGTACTATTACAAAGCTTCCGGTGTAATATGAAAATAAAACTAAATGGGCTAGGTTTGGACAGCCATTATAACTTCAAATGAAAAGGGAAAACCTTAACTGCCAGTGGTTTTTCTGACTTTTCACATCTTCAGAGCCATATAATGCACTGATAAGTTGTCAGTTTCCCTGAGGACGGCCTTGAACTATGGTTCCTTCACCATTATTGAACCACTTGTATGCATCTTTGATTAAACACTTACTTCAGGCGAAATCCCCTCAAGATCAAAACCTGTTCATGCTCTTCCATTGCATAAAGATGGTGACATCGGTGGCCACTTTTCCAAATTGCCATGTCTAAAATCCTACATTCGCTAACAACTACGCATCTTATTGTAGGATGAGCAAGTCCTCCAGCCACAGCAGTCAGGCTTTAGACCTGGCAATAAGTGCTGCAGCTGCTGTTGTGGATGACATTGGTAACTCTCTAAATAAAACAAAACTATACTGCAATGTGTAGATTTGTTCAAGGTTTTTGATACTACAATATTTTTGTTAATCTACTTACTGTGGATTTTGGTGTTCCTGCTTATGATATGGTTTAAATCATATCTCTCTGGTATGAACAACCCACCTTTTGTGGTAGATGGGTTCAAAATCCCACCACTTTTTACTTAGTGTATAAATCTTTATTCTCCAACTCTGTGCTACAAGGCACATTTTACACTGTTTTTATATGTGTGACCAGGGAGGAAGTTTGGTATCGGCTAATGTTATCTGTAGATTACTCAATGTCCTTCCTGATCAGTCTCCATACACTACAACTGGATATTGTCATCAGTCCAACTGTCCAAAATGAGTGAGAACAATCATCTTATTTAGGGAAATGATGACAATGGATCTCATAGTACAGGCACAGCTGTAAGTTCACTGATGATTGTTTGGGGAAATGAAGAATGTCATCTTCTTAATTTGTACATATGTATAATGTCCTTTTGTAAGGGCAGCAGTAGCTGAGCATGAACGAGCCAGTGTAGTCTGGGTTAGAAGCTTGGTTACAATTAGGGAGAGCTGGGCAATTATTTTAGGGGAATTGTATTATTTCTCAGTGCTTTCACCAACATTCTTCAACGACCAGTGAAAGAACAGCTGGTTAACAAAGTGGAAAGAATGTAGCACTGAGACGGGCAAGATTCTTTCTCAGGAGCTGGTCTACACCAAAAACAAAGCTAACACAAAAGTTACTATTAAATTTACATTTGGAAACAGACACTGCTGATGGTTCTGTATCATTCAGATGTGTCACAAGACATCATTACACACTGTAATGTTGACTTTACAAGCTCATGTGTCAGTGTTTAGAGCTTGTTTAAACTTTCTCAAATGTCCATAAAAGACAAAAGAGAAAATCTTTGTTTTTAGTTCATCTCCATCTACTTTATTATAAAAACAATGTGAATCATTCACACACCATATATGTTGCGGTCAGCTGTGTTTCCTATTGATATCAGTGTTTCTAAGATAAGCGGAGGTTTATGGCAGGGCATTACGAAATGAACATTCTACTTACTTGTTGTGAAACTCGTATATCTCTGGCAGATTTCCAAATAGCACTTCCCTTTTGTTCTCCAGTGAAGGGGGGATGAGGTGGCTGAGCTCTGAGTTAACTAGCTCTGCAAAGTAGCCCTGAAGAAGGAAGAAGAAAGTTGAAAGCGGAAATAGCTGGAAACAGAGATCCTTAGATAAATGGAATACACTATACACCAATATAAAGTAACACGTTGAGCTAGGATCCATGTGCATATGCAACTGAAAATTAATTGACATTATCAGCACAGGAGATCATATGAAGCTCATACACTAACAGTAGTATCAATGTTGGATTTCGGATGCAAATAAATGGAATGATCTTCCTGCTGAACAGCAGTCAACTGTTGCACAAGTAAAGCTATGGGATGTCTGAATGTGAGTCTGTTTCTGTAATAAATCCAACGCCAAAGAAGTTTTCTTATAACACATTCCCTTGTTTGTGTAATGCAAAATTTAAACACCATACTTCAATCAGTTTTAATGGTGTATGTCTAATTAAGCTATATCACACTCAAGGTTGTGCTGTTGTACTGTCATATCTGACACAAGGAGCACACTCCTCCACACCAGTTTAACTATCTAACTAATTATATGTATGTTTCATTCAGCGTGCAACCAGAGAAAATAAAAGTCTGTTTAGAGTCTCTTTGGTGACGCGTGAATCTGACGAGTTAACAGCTTGATCCAACAGTTCAGTGTAGTTTGTTATAATGTAGTATTAAGCTAACTGACAGTTAGCGTAATTAAGGGTTATTATAATACCTGTGAAGCAGAGTGATTGCCTCATGAAATGCCTCATGTCCAGTCAAACTATTGAATAATGACCACTAATTAATGTTGCACATTAGACAGGCCAAGATAAGCTCTGCACATATCAAAGAACTCTGATTTATAGCTTGCAGCTGTTCAATGTAAGTGAGCCATAGCACAGTGTAAAAAGAGTAAGGCAATCCTAGAAGTGTACCTCCATGATGCTTTGCAGTTCCTCCACATATAGCCTCTCTGTTTCAATCAGCTCAGTCATGATATGTCTGCAGAGAAGGAGCAAAGGGTGCAGTCAAAAAGTGAAGGCAAATTAAACATTTAGGTTTAGTCTTGTTTTCTCAGAGTTTAGAAGTGTGAGCTAATTCCAATGTTTGCATTCACCCTGTATCATCAATATGTGGATTTTACTTGAAATCAAGCCAGTGTTGTGTTAATTATTATACTGCAATATGTCCACAATGATCACAACATGACTTTTTCATTACATCATGCAGCCTAAATCCAAATATTGCATGCTGCTTCTTTGGTTTCCTGTGGAAACTGAAATCCCTCCCATGTTCTACACAGTCAAACACACATGCAGTCTGAGAGGACACAAAAGTTACAGGGAGGTGGGGTAAGGAAAAGGGGAGGATCCATACTAGAAAATAGTATGTGTGTGTGTGTCTCTCTCTCTCTCTCTCTCTCTCTCTCTCTCTCTCACACACATGGGACCTACTATCAGTGAAGTAGTTGCATTAGTTAGCTCAACTACTGCACCTAACAGGACGAGAGTCGGAGCGAAAAAGTGGCTGATTAATTACCATGAAGTGTAGACATAGTAATTAAAAAAGAATAAGTTGGGGAGAATGGTGCAAAAGTGAGTGAAGAGAGGCTCAGTGGACAGCAGCATGGTAAGTCAAGAGCAAATTGCATATGTGTGCGTTTGTGTGCCAAAGTTTGTTCCTAAATGATTTCCATAAGAACATTCCAGTGGTCGAAAAAACAGATATAGAAGAGTAAACAGTCACAGAGCTTATTTTCAATGGGTCTCTGTTGGGATGGTGCTGAGTCAAATACTGAGGAAGTTTTCATCTGGCCGGAAAGAGGGGTAAGTCAGCTGGGTTAGCAGGGAGCTAACAGGGTGTAAAACTAAACTAGTTCTTTAAGAAGGTCATAAAAACTGATGATTGATTTTCTGCAAAGCACAGATCACAGCATGTGTTCACTTTATGCTCAAAGACATTGCAATCACATTCTGCATGACTATGTTTGAACATGTGGTGGTAGAGTTTCAATGTGCTGAGCTTCACGGAATACATGAAGCATTTAGGTATGACGTTACCACCAGCAGCATAAGTCATAACCAGTGTATGACAGAAAAAAAAAACAGCTGAACATTATGGGAATGATGTGTAGACGGACACTATGGTCCACACCTGCATCACCACATCATAAAGTGAGAACTAATGCTGGTTGTGTCGTGGTGGGAACTTCTGCTTGTCTGATCTCAGTGGCAATGAACTATTTTCTCCCCTCATCAACCACAACACTGACAACACCTGGAGATTTTGATGTTTGTGTACAAGGGTGAGCATGAATATTGTGACCGGTCTAACGTCAGACACTAGTTCCAGGAAGCAAAAATGAGTAAAAAATGAGTATAGGTACTTGACTAAAAATATTCCACAAGTACACGATCTAAAAAGAAGTAAAATAAATACAGTACTGACCAGCGCAACATTTTTCCTGTGCTTACTCACATCCAGCATAACAATACTGTGGCTGACATAAGATGGTAAAACAGGACTGTTATCCAGACATCCATTGGTTTACAGAACCACTTCATAGTTCAACAACCACAGCTTTTCATGCATATCCACACAGTTTCCTGTATAATGAGGGATTACACTGATATTTAGTGGTGCACTCGCTTCCCCCTAAAGTGCCTGAAATAACCTGGACGAACTCTCGCCTTCTTTACACTCTACAGTGTACCCAACCAGAATAATCCTCGCACTTCACAAGAAATGATAAGCCCCCAGTCTATTTAAATTCTATTGAATCAGGATGAGAATGTTTTAGTGACAGGAAGACAATGGGACAGTAAAATCCACTTATCTCAGGTATCAGAGTTATCTAAACTACAGTGACAGGCTGCATGATTAAACTTGTTAAGTAAACACGTAAGACTGCATCACAAACTGCTAAAATATTCTGCATCCCTTTAGGGATAATGAATGCTACAATAAGCACTTCACGCTGTATAATGATAATTCATACTGAAATTTTTGCTGGAAAGACAATTAGTTCTCACTGTCCTCACAGTAAAAAGGTTGCCTCCGTTGTACAGCTTACATTCAAAACTCCTTATTTACAAGAAAGGAGTGCCTGCTAGACAAAGACCACATGGACATATGAGAACCAAAGCTGAATTGGTGTTATTTGCATGTAGTAAGAAGAACACATCTGCTTGTCCACTGTATTGTGGCAAAAATGCAAAATGGTTGGAAAAGCCTGTGCCAAATAACCTGAACGCTATCCAGTAACAACACTCACTTTAGCTACCGAAATGTTATCCTGCCTCACACTATATCTCTGGCTTCACTAAAACTGTCAAACATGCCCGAACACGACAGTCAGCAACTAGTTATTGACTTAAAAATGACATAATTCAGCATATCACTTTAGTTTTAAGACAACTGACAGCATACACAAATGTTTCTGTAACTTTTCTTAAATTAATTAATTTCAAAATCAACTATTAAATAACTTAACTATAAAAATCTTTTTTTCATTTATGCAAATATCCATGTAAAAATGAAGTAAAATATAAAGTAAAGATGCATTAGAGAATAGAAACAGAATAATACAACAAGGCAACTTAATCAGACAGTCACTGGTTGCGGCTGATCAAACTGTAGTTTCTCATCAATCTGTGCATCTTTCAAAGAAAATGATTTGATAAAATCATATTAACTAGATGTTGCTTCAGCATCCCTGCAACTTTTACTTTAATATATAGAGAAGAACTGAAATGAACCAAAATGTGTTCTTAGTAACAAAAGTAAAAGTTTTTAATATATAGCAGAATGTCATTTGTCAGTCCTGTACTGAATTATTATTGTGCCTAAGGGTTAATGTTGACTGCTCTTTAATCTGTGACACACCACATCAACAACTTTTACAAGCATCTTTTCTTTATTTAAAACATCAATTGTTCATTTGACATGAAGAATTTATAGTTATTTTGTACCTAAATCACTGCGGGAAGGTCTCGATTTTACACGTATTAGAATAACATGGCTCAGTAGTTTAAGAGTGAAGGTGCTAAACTGGCTTGGCTGTAGTCCACACCAGTCACCTACTGAATACATTTGCCACATTCTGAAGCTGCTCAACAGTCTGGAGCAGCTAAAATCCTGTATCAAGCAAAAACCCAAAACTAAAGCAGCGGATCCCAAACGCTTACAAAGTGTTGTTAAAAGAGATGATGCAGGGTAAACATGGCAGTAAATGTGCTTAAGTCCCAGCCTTTTAAAACATGTTGATGGCATCTAGTTCAAAATAAGCATTTACAGTAAAAACCATCAAATGTCTCGATTTTAAAATTTGAGTTATTGTCTTTTATAGAAATAATTTGTAAAAATTTTATTTTTATTCACATTTCACACAGTGTCCCTACTTTCTTAGAAACTACAGTGAAATACTATCCAAGAACGTACACACTCCTACTTGAAGGCTCAAAGTCTAGATAGTGGATCCTCTTAATGTACATTCAGTCACAAGACCTCTGCATGTCAAGACTCTGCCACGTGTTGTCAGAGCTCTCTATTGTTTGGTTGACCGTGGTGTCTAATCTAACTGTGCTGCTGTGGAAATATGTGTTCAGCTTATTGCTTGGAAACATTGACCAGACGTCAGCAGTTGAACTAAAGCCCCTCTATTATAGTTGTATGTGCTGGGTCAGCACTTACATTCACAGCATCCTCCATTGAGAATGCAAGCCGTTGATTGACACGATGGTGGGAATGTTTGGGTCATAGTGGGGTGGTTGTCTGTGGTTAACTGGCCTTAACATTCTGTTATGAAGTTACAAGCTTTGATAGATTTTGACGACTCCAACAGAGAAGGGGTGACCATTTTGCTGTTTTTTGTTAATGCAATGCAGCCTCTGACTCTACATGTAGGTGTTTATTTTGGCTGCAGCAGAGCCTGACTTAATTAACTGTGATCTTATAGGTACTCCTAAATGCATTATAAAAATTAAATACTGGAAAGTGAATATGTGCAATATCACAATGCAGCTACAGTCTAACAATATACAGCCAAACAGAGTGTGATAGTTTACATTGGTGTATAGATCAGCCAACATATTTGTCACAACCTCACACAAACTCAACAGTGTGCTGGCTAAACCCAAGCTGAACATATTGTATTTCCATGTCCATATCCGACTATTGTGCTCAAAGACCTACAGGTTAAACACCAGTCTTTCCTGTCCATTAAATGAACTATACGGCACTCATCTGCTAACAATGTTGCTAAAGAGCCTTGGATTTTTTTCTCATTTGTATCTTGCTTTGCATCTGCCCGAAGACCTTATGTAAATGTGAAGAATATGTAAAAACTGTAAGTCTTTTCAAAGAAATGGAGGCAAATCAGCGCTGCAGTGATTTGCATTAGCCATGTCTTGAACTACAATACAACCATTAGGAGCATATTTTCAAGGAAAGAAATATTTTTAAAGTTATGTACTATTCCTACTAGTAATATTGCTACAAATTCTACACATTTACAGTGTGAATAATGGTTATGGTACAGAAATTTACAAAAACCATAAGCACTCTCAGATCCTGTAGCCAACATTACTTTGCCAGCCAACTGCCACCATCACAGGCTGAAACCTAATGCTAGGTTTGACCAGGCGTGACGTGTCTAGACACATAAGTGAAGCGAACAAATCTAACATTTCACCAACATCAACCTAGTTACCCAAAGACATTGTCCTGTGAAGTGTATGCTGTTGTGCTGTGCTATTATTTTAGTGAAACATTATCTGCTATGCTTCCTTGCATACAAACTCAATTGATGTCAGTGTCACAGTGGATATAATGGAGCAATTCAATATATAGGTCACCTACAGTGCTCGGAAAAATAAAGGGAACACTTAAACACATCTTAGCTCTCGAATTAAATCTTCCAGTTGAAAATCTTTATTCATTACATAGTGAAATGCGTTGAGAACAAAATAACATAAGAATGATCAATGGAAATCAAAACCATTATCCCATGGAGGTCTGGACTTAGAATCATACTCAAACAATAAAAGTGGAGAAGTCAGTTCACAGACTGATCCAGATTCAGTGTTGATTCCTAACTGGACAGGTTGATATCCCAGAAGTGTGATGACTTGGACTTACATTGGAATGATGATGTGTTACCTTTATTTTTTGGAGCAGTGTCACAATCATAGTATTCTAAACTATCTATCAGGTTGGGATTAAAAATCTGGCTTGGGCTTCTGAGCGTCCACCAAAACCCATGTGACACCACAGATGCATTACAAGACAAGAGATTAAATGAAAAAAACATGGTTTGGCATTTCATTGGAAATGAAAAGAAGAACAACAGTAAATTTGTGTTTATACTTCACTTCTCTGTACACATATGATAACTCACTGTGTCTGTTCCAGTTAAGGCTTTTCTGCAGAATACAAAGGTGCATTTCAATATGCTCACGTTTCACCCACAGATAAAAGCAGATGTTACACAATAGAAGCAGAAATGACAAAAGTCGACACCCCACACAGTTCCACCCTACCCACTGTGCAATTCAGTAGGCGCAAACGTTTACCTGAAAAATACACATCCGTGCGTACTAACGCGTGCCACGTGGTAACGACGCATCCACCATCCAGATCAACTCCAAAAGACGCACAGCCAGCGGTCAAGTGAAATCAGTCTACCACAGTTTAGCGTTAAGGGATTAGCTCCTGGGGTGAGTAGCAAACTGTTGGGAAGCTTCCAGTTTCCTGTCCCGCTGTGTGATGGACTAATTAACCAGGTCCGTTCAATTTATTCTATCTTCCGTTTGGTGTTTACCTGTGGACGCTCTACTCCTGCTGACAGAGCGGCTTGTTTTTTTTCTGCCTAATTTCATGTCCACAGTGTCAGGTGTCACAGGAGAGAGTAGGTTTAACCCGTATCAACTCACCTGATTGTCCGCGCACAAACTTTCTGATCATTTATTTCTGTCTCTGTCGCATCGCTGCTCTTCTTTACTTTGCGTTCCAGCAATTAACATTTGCCACTTTTTTCTAAGCGGATCATGAATTAAAACCCCACGCCGCTGTTTCCTTCCTCAGTCTGACGACATCCTTCCTCTTGTTTGGGATCTTTGTGTGAGGTTTGCATTACAGTTTACTGCAAGGAGAGTGACGCACACGATAAACACGGGCTTTTAGTGCCAATAAGTTATTTAAATAGCAGCTGTATAAAAAAGAAAATCACAAAGTGATGCTGATCAATTTAGTCATCCATTCAGTCCAGTTTAGTTAATTCAGTCAAATTTCAAACTAAAATATAAAATACTGAATTGTTCATCTTGTAAAATGTGATGATTTGCTGGGTTTTAGTCGTCATGTAGAATATAAAAGTGAAGTTTAAGGTTTGGGACTTTCAGTCTGTTGTGAGGGGGTGGCCACTGCCTCAGTGCTCACTGTGAAAAAATTGCCATGTTTGTGAGAGCCATGCTGAATATGTTATAAATATTATTTTCACATAATTTTGTAACTTGATGTTGCACATTTCAGTATTACAGTGGTTTCGTTTGAGATGAGCTAAACTGACCAATAGGCTTTAGGTTAAAACTGAACCAGAACAAAACCACAGTTCGCAATCGCATTTAAAAGGTGAAACTGTGTCATATATCGTGTGTGTAAATGTAAACACACAGTTAGGTGTGGACATATTTGGGGAGTGATAGTTTTTATGAGCCTTTATACCATCACAATGGTTTTCAAAACAACTATATACTATATAAACTATATACTTTCAGCTTTATTTTAAGAGGTTATACAAAAATATGGCTTTTACTGTTTAGGATTTACAGCCATTTTAAGTTTTCAGGTGCTTAATAGTATTTGGCTGAATGTGAACTTGAGAATTCATCTTGCTACTTCTGTCAGCATCCTTACATGCCCATGCTGTAATACTGCCTCCATCTTATTTGGCACATGATGTGGTATGCTTTAGATCATGAGTTGTCGTCCGTCACCATACTTTTCTCTTCCCATCATTCTGCTGCAAGTTAATCTTGGTTTCATCGGTCCAAAGAATCTGATTCCACAAAATGGCGAAAACACCTGTTTTGCTTAAAAAAACTACTCAAATTAAGTCACTCATCGTTTTAGGTCTGCCAGGAGTAATATGGCATGCTGAATGGGATTTTCTGCACTAAACTGCAGCCAAGAATCAGACACCAGAGACTGTTTTGATTTTTGTTTTATTAATAATTTTGCTAGAGATGAGATAAAAAATTAGAAAGGAGAGAGTGATTCGGCAACATCAGTCTCTGGATTTAGGGACATTTTGTGGTTTGCATCTTATATTCAGTAGTATCTTTGGGACATTTACTGTTGGTTATGTCTTAGACAGTTATATTTCATTGCTCTATCAACAATGATGTCGCTGAAGAAGTTGCATTCAAATCAATTTTTTCCAGTGAGAAAGTATTCCCCAAGCTTTTTCCAAGATCTTCAGATGTCTTGTCCAAGAAATTTGCCAAAACAAAGTTCATTACAGAAGTTCATACCATTTGAAAGGCCAGAACTAGACACTGTCAAAATGGGCGATAAATGATCAGAACAACTAGTTTGGTAATTCTTCAATGTGCAGTCCAAGCATGTGAAATCTCTTTTACTCTAATCTTAATTGTTTCTTTCTTTTTTCAGGTGCCATGCTTTCCAGGGTATGCTGATGTCACAGAAGCCAGAGAAGAGAAGAGATAAAGTAGTGGAGTTCTCAGGAAAGAAGGAAGGAGTATGTTGAAGATACAGTGAGCTTTACGCAGAGCTGGCTACAGTCTAGACATTATGACGGAGCAGAGCTTATGCTTCACACGGTGGAGGAAGACCATTAGCGGAGCGCCCAGACTGTTGAAGAGCTTAACAAAGGCCCAGTGGACTTGACAGCATCAAAAAAGACAAGCCAATGGTAGCACAGGGCAAGAGGGAAGGCAGCTTGGTTCTGTTTGATGCAAGACAAGGTGTGAAGGGTGATGAGAAAGATAATTAAATGAAAAGAGCGCTGGAGGCCAAATGATTGAACGGAACCACAGATGACATAACATTCTCTACTATCAGGAAAAAGAACAGAAGCAGATACAGATTCAAGAGAGGGCAGACATATCCAGAAGATACAGTCTGTCAGTGTTCGGATAGAAACAAGCAGTAGTCACGATGTTTATGAACTTCCGTCGTATCCACAAGTGTCAGTGCATCCAACTGCTAGCCACGGGCCTGGTTCTATGCGTCATGATGGTCTGCTGGGAAGAGCTGGACCACCACATGGTCAGCCACATTAGATCTTACACTTACCGCTACCTGATCAACAGGTACGACTTTGTCAATTCCTCCTTCAGCATCACTTCCAAGCATGGCCACAGACAGAATAGTTCTAATAGCATGGAATATTCATACCTCATCAACCACCCGGGTAAATGTCGAGAAGCCAGTGCAGATGGAAAAACATTTGATGATGTCCTCCTGCTACTGTTTGTTAAATCATCACCAGAGAACTTTGAGCAGCGCCAGGCCATCAGGGAAACATGGGGAAATGAGAGCTTTGTTTGGTCACAGCTGGGGGAAAGTGTGAAGGTGGTGTTCGTCCTTGGCATGCACCCAGATGTCTTGCAGCACTCGAGGGTGCAAGCTGCACTGCTACAGGAGGACCAGGTCTACAGAGACTTGATCCAGCAGAACTTTGTGGACACCTTCCATAACCTGACTACCAAACTGATCATGCAGTTCCACTGGGGTCACAAGTACTGCCCTAAGGCACACTTCATCATGTCTGCGGATGATGACATCTTCATCCACATGCCCAATTTGGTAAAGTATCTGCAGCAACTCATGAGTAGCCAGTCAGGGGCTAAAGACATGTGGGTGGGACATGTACACAGAGGATCCCCTCCCAATCGCCGCAAAAACAGCAAGTACCATGTTCCCTTCGAGCTGTACCCGTGGCCTTCCTACCCGGACTACACTGCTGGGGCAGGTTATGTGGTTTCAAGTGATGTGGCAGCTAAGATCTACCATGCAACTCTGGTGCTGAATTCATCAATTTACATTGATGATGTCTTCATGGGGATTTGTGCCAAGGCCATGGGGGTCTCTCCCCAGGAGCATGTGTACTTTTCAGGGGAGGCCAAGGCTCCTTACCACCCGTGCATCTATGATCGCATGATTACATCGCACGGCCATGCCATGGATATGCGCTCACTATGGAAGGCAGCAACGGACCCTACAGTTTACAGCTCCACAGGATATATTAGTAATCTCTACTGCACAGCAGTCAGAGTTATGCTGCTATGTCTACCATATTTTCAGAACACATACTCCTGTATGGCTGCTTTTGCATAAATTGATTACTAAATAACAGTCCCTCACACAAAATGTTCTATTTTACCATGCTATTGATTGCTGTTTGCTGGCTACACTGTATATTTGCTTTCTGGCAATAAAGAGATGAACAGCAGTGTTAAACAATTCTTCAGCCATCAGCATGATCCGGTTTCATTGTGTATAAAGCCAGAGTTCTGTTTACATAAGGGATTTTTGGCAAATAGCCTCCACAGTGCTTCACATTGAAAGCTTCTTCAAAACAACTGCCAGTTCTGAAGAAGTGGAACTGTTTGGATTAGCTCTTACATATCCTTGTGTTAACAGGGTGCATATAATTGGACATAGTGTTTTTAATGCTCTACATACACCGATCAGGCATTACATTATGACCGCCTGCTGTAACATTAATAATTTTTCAGTTTTTAAGTTGAAACTGTCAGAAATGTGATAATTCTGCTACATGTGCATTATTTAGGTCACTGTGGGCAGTGGAGTCCCACTGGAGCATGTTATGTGTAGAGATGTCTCTGCTGTTTTGATATAGAGAGGCCAAAACATTAGAGACAACGCCATAATTAGATCATTAGACTGGCAATATGTTTGTATTTTTTTTTTCTAATTATAAAAAAACATTTTAACACACATTTTCAATGCTTTCTTTAATTTTGCATACTGCTTCCTGA